>JANPWX010018392.1:49925-65105 GCA_024734555.1 Trochalopteron elliotii | reverse complement strand
CTGGTGTAAATCAAGGTGTTAACTTGTACATTTACAGTTCACAAAGCATATCCCGGTATTTGGAAAACACCTGCCCCATTCCGGGAACCAGGATTAGTGTTACATTTACAGGGCTACAAAAATATACATTCTATCATCTACTATATTTACTATAACTTCTACGTTTAATTGCACGAATTTATAATCATATCTATCACAGGTGGTACAGACCACACAACTCCTCTCTGTGATGTAAAATGTGAATTATTTTCAGGCAGATCTACCGGTGACATTCAGGAAATGAGAGGTTGTAATGATTAAAACCAAAACTTTGATTTCATAAAGATTTCTGGTGATATCTGCTGCAATCTGCTGTAGAAGCAGAGCTGCAGGAGGGCTGGAGGTGGGCACTGGTGCTGTAGGAACATCTTTTCACAAAATCCTGGTACATGGGGTGTCCTTATCTGCCTTCAGCTCTGCACAAAGCGCCTGGTTAAGTCATCGCTCATCAGGGGCTTTTTTTTTGCATTTTTCCTTTCAAAGTCAACAAGAAAACAAAACCAAAAAAACCTTCAAGATGAGAAGTTTAGGGCTCAAAGAACAGGAAGTTTCTGATACTCTTTCCTGTGGTGTTTTTAACCAAACACTTTGCATATCTGATGCTCCCGATCCATTGTTCTGGAGGGCTCAGTTGTCTCCAATTCTTGTGCTGCAATTGCAAACCCTGCCCTTGAAGAGCTGGGAATGAAGAATTCCTTGAAGAGGAACCAGAATGCTGTTGCCACTGTGTGCTCCAATTTATTCTGCTCCAAAATTGAATTTTTGGGTTGGCCTTGGCTGCCCTGACGTTTCCCTTGGCTGAAGAACTTGGGCATGTCCAATCCCAGGTTCCATCCTGCCTTCTCCTTTCTCCAACAGCTTGATTAGGCTTTTCCCATGTTACTTTGGCTGGTTTTTAATTATATCCTTCCAAGATCTTACCTCTCTCCCCATTTATGCAGGCTCCATCTGATACCTGTTGTATTCCTTTGGGAATTAAAAGCCCAGGACTGAGCTCCAAGGATGCTCCAAGTGATCTCAGTTTGGACATGGGGCTTTCCCTGTCAGTCAGTAAAAGAATCATCCTCCTGGTACAGATCATTTTACCACCCAAATATAGCACAGAAATCCAGTAATATTATCCTAAAAAGAAGTAAAATGGCACTTGGGCACATGGTCTTGGCTTGGCAGTGCTGGATCATGGTTGGATAAATTATCTATGGGTCTTTTCCAACCTAAATCATTCCATGATTCCAGTTCCCCTGGTAGTTAATGTGTAGCAGTTGAAAAATGAGGTTTCTCCTGGGAAGTTGGTCTTGGCCTTGTGTTCCCCATGTCTTCCCAGGGTAAAACTGTGAATGAGAACAGAGAGCACAGGTGCAAATAAAATAAAATGGGAATAATTAAAAGGTTCATCCCATGGCAAAGTGTTTGATCATCAAAGATTAATTATGGAGGTTTAATTGACCTGGCATTTCTTCTTAATAGCTTTTAAGGAAAATCTGATTTCCACATGGATGTATCTCCACAACTAACATGTAGCTGTTCAAATGCAAGGCAGGATTTGCATCCTGATGGATTTTTCCTGAGAAAAGCCTCTGACAGGGGCTGCAGTTTAATTCCAACATGAGATGCTGTGGTGGTTTTATGTTTGCTGAATTTTGTTTGTCAACTGGGAGATAGGATTTTGGGAGAAAAAGGCAAAACAGGCTTAACTTAAAAGTAAAACAGATTTTATTAACATACACTAAGAGAAGCAAAGGAAAAGAAAAAAAAAACAACGCAAATTAATTTCTAAAACCAACCTTTTCTCTCACTACAAACTGTTCATTTTTTACCAACAATGTAAAGAGGCAAAACTTGGAACTCCAGGTCAGTACCACTTATAAAACAGTCTTGCATTCAGTCTTTGAGAGAGAGAAGTCTCTCCTGTTGTTTGGTAACTTTCCACAAGAGAAAACAGTCTGCTTGTGGCTTCTAACTCACACAAAAGCAGCCCGCCTAGGAGATTCTGCAGTTGTGGAACTTCCTATATGACGTAGCCTTTCCCATGACTACATATGGGCTGTAGACTCAGAGAATTGGGGTGGTACCTTTTAAAAATGAACTGTTTCAAAAAGCAAAGGATCTTTTTCAACTCAGGGAACAGAGATGTCTTCTCACTTCTTCACTGGTAGAGGGCTTTTTCTCATCTCTCTCTGTTCAACTTCTCATGGGGTTACAAAAATCACAGCTGCTAATTCAATACTCACTCAGTTTATCACAGATACCTTTGCTCAAATCCACAAATCATGTCCCCAATTTATATTGTCTGTTATAAACGATTTGTAGCCAATTTAATATAAAGCAATTTTATTTCGCCATTGAAAGCAATCTGGGACAGCCACAATAAAAGAGACAACTCCGATCCCAGGTATCAAGGTTGGGTGAACGCAGGGACGGCCTCAAATGAACCAATCCCCTCCCGTTCACAAACACCCAGGCTCAGGGAGCAGTTTTTATACAGTTTTTTTTCCTTGAGGCAAGTTCATTGTTAGCTTTTGTCTACCACACATATTCATATACTTTCTTTCTCTTGCTGCTGGTTTTCAAAAACCTTTCTGGGCAAAGTCAATGTTTTGAATCGGGTTCCTCCGGGTTCTCCTATCTCAGATCCATATCAGGTGTCGATCACCGAAGGAGTAGCAGATCCACCCTTGATAGATGAGGCATCTCCTGTCCAGCCAGTCCTTTTCTGTTGTAAATTTGGACTTCGCCCTGCTGTTGTTTTGTATTCTTACAGTTGCAAATTAGTCTCAGTGGCCAGAAAAGTTTCTACAGTTTTTGGAAACTCTAACTTGAAACACAGTTTTATTTTATAACATATAACACACTTAGCTTGAAACATGAATTTATTTTATAACATATACCACATTGTCCACAATTTAAAAGATTATTCTAGCATATTACAGCCTGTTACCATAATCTATAGGAGATTTTCAGCCTAGAACCAAGGCAACTCATCATCTCTATCACTTAAAATATCACTCTTCCTTTACTGACTTTGAGATTTCCATATTGTCCTTTTACATGTCTCCAATTTGTCCTTTTCTCTCATCTCTGAAAAGGGTTAGAGTTTAAGGTTTCAATTTGTGTCAGGAAAGAGTTAAAGTTTGCCCAGGCCTGCAGTGGTCAGGGGATCTCTGCTGCGGCAGCCGCAAAAGTTTCAAAGCCATGCTGGTGGGGGGGGGAAGGCTGTGAGTCGCTTGCAGCTGCTCTGTAAGGCTCAGCGAGGGGGGCGGGGGGATCCCATCATTCCCCCCGGGCCAGGGGTGCCAGCAGCCAGGGGGCCTAAGACGGGCCCTCCTCAGCCGGCCCACATTGTTACCTGATGGCCGGACAGGGGAGAAAGAGGAAGTCTCCAACCCAGCTTCAGCATTTATATGGGTATTACCAAAAGTTGCCTTCTGTTTCTTGAGTGGTCAGAACTGCATGTCAATCCAAAACGTGCCCCAATAGGTCCCTGTCCCTTCCAGAGAATTTTAAGGTCCTAGCAGAGTGGTACTGTATTGAAACATGGGGTTGGAAACTAGAGGATATTAATCATAGAAATTAGAAGATATTGATTAAAGGATAGGCATTCAGATGGGATGTATTGCTGCTCTTCGAAGGAAGAGACAGGGCTGTGTGTAAGAACAGCAAGGAGGAATGCAAAGATGCCTGATAAGGGGGGAGATACTTACCAGAACAAAAGACAAGAATACAAGATTACCAGAGACACTGAGATAACGAGGCGCCTTTGGCTCCCAGGACCAGATAAACCCGGCCTTAGAGCTTGGACTGTGACCAGATGATCAGTGGGCATGGGCAAGGCAGCAAGGTCAGAAGTTCATCTCTGAGGAAGACTATTCTTCATCTCTGAGACCCCGGAGACGACCACCAGAGACAACTGCACAGGCACGAAGGATCGATAAGACAATTAGCATACGAAGCGGAGAGAGGAGGAGCCAAGGAATGAATATGCATAGGTGTATTGCGAAACTTGATGCATATGTAACATTCTAGAGGTTAAAGGAGAATGGGAGTGAGCGAGGGGCTGCGCATGCCTTGGGACCTATCCCACATCGCGCCCAGCGCTGAATAAATCACATACCTACTTTAAAACTCACTTTGTCTCTGAGTTTTAGAGTCTTTCCGTGTGTCAGTATCAACCCATGACAGATTCTGAACATGATCTCTGGGGATTCTGTGGAAAATACTGGATGTGTGCTGTGTCCCAGATAATTCTCTGGCCATCCTCAAATCCTGAGCATCAATTTAATATCACAAGATTCACTAAATAAATACAGGCTCCAACTGTCACCAATGACAGATGGACTTGGGGATCTCTGAGCTGTTTTCCAACCTTGGTTATTCTATGATTCATTAATTCACATGAATTTGCCTCTCTGTTTAGATTTGAACAAATTTCCAAGTGCTACAAGCCCTAAAAATAATATTGATGCCAAAAATCCACTTATTTTTATGCTGTTTATTCCAATCCCTTTCCCAGAAGAGAATGCCAATTTTTCACAGGCTGTTTCTGGCTTTTCAGTTTACTTTCCAAAAGAAGATTAAAGCAAAATTTCTCCATGAGTTTTCCGGGGGGAAGTTTGTTTTCTTGTCTCCCAGTGACAAAGAAGTCTGGTGGGTTTTGGTATGAGAAAACTCTGCTGTCAAAAAATGAACATCGGAGAGCTAAAATGTTACTTTTGTGGGTGAGAAAGGCTCACAGTAGCCCCAGTTGGGAGGGTTAAAGTCACTGGTGACTTGCAAGAACCCTCACACCCAGTTCCAGCCTGAGGGTCAATAATGCACCTTTAGGTCTGCCCCATTCTGTAAAAAATACTAGGATGAAAGGATAATTTGGAGAGATTTGGATATAATACAGATTTCCCATCGGTTCTACAAAACCAGGAAAATTCATAGAATTTCCCAGCTCCTCATAAATGAACCATCAGGAATGGGGAAATGTTTTCAGGCTATTTTTCCCTGACAATGTTTCATCTGAAAGGGACACTGCACATTCCCTGAGTGGTTTCTCTGTGATGGGACTTGTGAAATACTGGAGGCAGAGCTCAAACCCAGCCCTATCTGCCACATCTGCTTTGCTGGGTCCTTCACCAACGAAACCACAGCAGAAGGATGGCTCAGGGTCTTTGTCTGGAGGTTTGGGCTCACAAATTGTCCTTTGATTGAAACATTCTTTCCAGAAGTTTTCTTTGGCAGAAGAACCTGAAATGTCTGTCCTCTGTTTCAAAGATCCCTCCAAACCTGGTGTGGATCAGTTTAGGGAGGAGTGGAACTGCAGCACCAGGAGCTGTGGCAGCAGGGACAGCACTGTCTCCACACTGTGACAGCTCCACTTCCCAGAAAAGGCCACGCAAACTCTGCCTGTTGGGTTTTTGAGAGGAAACCCTGTCAGTGAAACAGAAACCATCAGTTGTACCTGATTGATGCCTTTGGTCCTTCCCAGATTTGTCATCCATCTCTATCCCCACCTCTTTTTCTGTGGAGAGATCAGTGCCTGTGAGAGAACAGCATCATTCTCCAAATGTTCGGGATAACAAGGGCTGAACGTGGTCCTTGCACTCAGTCCTGGGAGTAATTTATTCATCTCAGCAGAGCAAGTGCTTTATCCCAAAAAATGCTGACTGAAGACCATGCTGAAGGTGTCCAACCATCTCTCCATCTTCCCTCAGTCCTCTTTCCTCAGCAGCCACTCAAAAAGTTGTATTTGCAGGAGGATTTGATGGGCTGAGTGACAAGGGCTGAAGTTTCCTTCACAGGAGGTTCCCCAGCTGTGGTCTCCCAAAAAAACAGGGAATCGAGAGCTTTGTTGGCCTCATGGATTGGGATGGAGCAGCTTCTCACAGCTGCCAGCACGGGTCACTCATTAATATCAATCCCTAAAAACCAAGGGGGGATGGGGGCAGTGTTGGAAGTGTGACAACAACTCAGATTCCCTCTGTTGGAGCTGGGTGCTGATAACACCAAGTCATGGGTTTGATCCCTGGATAAGCCATTCTTTTAAAAAGTTGCACTTGATGATCCTTGTGGGGCCCTTCCAGCTCAGAATATTCTGTGATTTTGTGAATTCCCTGTGCTGAGTCCAGGGAACAAACAGACCCAAGTTCAGGTGAGAATAAGAAATGATCCCCCAGAGAAGCAGATCCCACTGGGGGAAAGGAGCCATTGTAAGAGACAGTCCAAAGATCCCTCATCTGCCTCACGACCATCGCCAAGGACAGAGACTGAAACCCCTAAAAGGACTCTAAAAACACAACACAGGAGTTCTGGCCTGGATGAGGTGGGATGTTTGCCAAGTGTTGCCTGCAGGTGTGTTCAATGGAAAAACCTGGCACGCATTTCCATCAGAACATCAGAACCTGAGCAGAAACAATGTGCAAGTCACGGTGAATTGACTGCACTTGCTGACGGCTGACCTGTTCTCAGTTCTCTCAAAATGAACACACCGTAATGATTTCCCCACCTTTTGGCCAACTGCCTGTTGCTTTGGAAAGGACTATAAGGACCCCTGAGTTAACCAAAGACTTTGAGATCTCCCCACGGAAGAAGATGGATCTATTGGCTGGGCCATGAGGACTTTGTCTCTCCATTGGTAGCTATTACCCACTCCCTCTTTCCCTTTTCTCGCTATCCTTTATTTCCCTTCAAATCCTTCTATCGCATTTGCTGATGGCACTAATAAAAGTGCATTTGTTTTGATGAATACTGAAATCCCCTCTGTGTTGTTTTTTGCACTCTGAGATCAGTTAACGGACCATTACGAATCCTGGTTGCATTAGCAGATCATGACAGCCATGCAGCAGCTGATCCAGCAAAGGGATTCCACATCCTTGGCAAGCAGCAGAAATGACTTCTCCAAACAAGGGGAAGCAAAGGAGGAGGGAGCTGAAGCCATCCCACAGCAGCTGCTGAAGGCACCGTTCTTCCATGTGGTTTTGTGTCACCCAAACACCGACTCAGCCAGCCCGGGACTGACCCCACTCTGGGGGGGGATGGCCCTGACCCAGCACATCCTGGAGCACAACTCACCTGTTTCAGAATGACTGTGGGCTGTCGGCCATCAGGGCACAGAATTTAGTGCATTGAAAGGCTCTTCATCTCCACTCACACTGGGGGGACACCTCCAAACTTCCCCTTTCCCTCTGCTTTCCCACCCATGTGCAGTGGAAGCTCATCCCTGCCAGATACAGGGGCACTGTTCCAGTGCACTCCCCTCATTAACCCCCACCAAGAGCTTTCCATCCTCCTTCCCTCTCTTTTTTTTTTTTTCCCTTCTGCTTTCCTCCTGTGCTTCACTTCCAGGAGGGACATTCCTGGGATGATGACTGAAGCCACGCACATTCCAGGTGTGGCTGGCTGAGTGCAGCTAATCAGGGCAGGCAGAGCATTCCCAGGTCTCCGTGCTCAATTTCAGGAACACCACAGTCCTGCTTTTCTGGAGAAATCCTGCAGCTGACATTGTCCCTGAGAGTTCCCTGCCAGTGTCACATAGCCCAGCCCACTCCAAATATCTTGGGGCAAGCCTGAAGCTGGGACACCATCCTTATCCAATGAGATTCCAAGAGAAAGGACTTATTTTGGGAAGTCACAGGAGAGAAAAGAGAATGCAACATTGTTAAGATATTTGTTTCCTCATGAAACCCCACCTCGATCCCACACTAACCTCAGTTTGACTGTGCAACTAGAAATCTTCCTGTTCTTGAGAGTGAAAGGCAGAAAAGAAAAAGGAACAGAAAAAAATATAAAGAAAAGAAAAAGGAAAGGAGAAAGAATAACTGAATAGCAAAAAGCAGAAGGAATGGCCAGAAAAGGTAGCAAAAAAGCAGAAGAATGGCTGAATGGAGTGACAGCAGAATGTGCACCACAATTAAAACAAACTCCAGAGGCAGCTCCCAGCACAGGAGATTTCACGCAGTGCAAGGAATTGTCCAGTCTTGGAGGCTCTTGGACCTCCATCCTTGAAAGTCTTCAAAATCAGGTGGGACAAAGCCCTGAGCAGCCTGGCCTGGCCTGGATTGAGCAGGAGTTGCTGGAGATCTCCTGAGGTCCCCTCCAGCCTGAATTATCCCATGATCTTGCAATTTGATTGTTCCCAATATGCTGTCAAGCAGCTCTTGGGAGCTGGACAGGCTTCCTGGGCACAGGTAGGTGAGGAAGGGTGGGAAGCTCTTGGGAAGGGCAGATGGAAAAGGTGCATTTCCTTCTCACACACCTTCACTGTTCATGGAGAGTGAGGTCAAAGAGAAACTGCCACGTCCACAGCACCGTGGCTTTGGAAACTCCAAAAGCAGCCATAAAAATGGAGCTGGGGCAGGAAAAATGGCTGGGAATTCTCCCAGGTAGTCACACAAGGGCAGCACCATGGGAGAGCTGTGCTGGTGTGGCTTCACAGCAGGAAAATGTGGGGTCACTGCTGCCAGCACTTGGAACAGAGCTGGACAGGCTGAGCCTGGGGACATCAGCACAAGGTGTGAACCAGGGATGCCCATGAGAACAGGGAGATGTCCATGAGGACAGTGACCCATGTGGTGAGTTCAGCAGGGCTGGCTTTAATCATGGAATGATTTGGGTGGGAAGGGACCTTAAAGCCCATTCAGTCCCACCCCTGCCATGGGCAGGGACACCTTCCACTGGACCAGATTGCTCCAAGCCCTGTCCAACCCAGCCTTGGACACTTCCAGATGTTCCAGTGCTACTTGGAGCTGTTCCCACTATGGATAAAGGTTTCTTCCCCCAAAGGATTCCCCACTGCCCTGGAGAAGCCAAAAGCTGCTGGGTCCCAGCCCCCAGTGACCATCCACATTCCAGTCAAATCTGGGGATGGGAGAATAGAAGAATTCCTTAACTCCTTAGCAAAAGGTGGGAACAGCATATTATACATCCTCAAAAGAAAGCCAATATAATAAATTGAAAATTCAGAGTGGGACAGCCCATGCTTAAAATATTCGAAATTGAGAAAAGTAATGCTTCATTTGATATAGCCTTGGAGTTTGTTTGGTTTTGTTTGGGGAGGGTTGTTTATTTTTGGTTTGGGTTTATCAGTTGTTTTTTTTTTCTTGAGAAAGCCACAGTTGTTTAAAAAAGGTAGACAAATATAGCATATTTTGGGATGCTGGAAGAATGGAGTGCTAAATTAATGAGAATTCTGTTTTCCCTCCGATGACACCAATACCAAAAAGTCTCCTAAAAACTTTTGCTAAACAAGGTTTTTAACTCTGGCAGAGAGCTCATCTCTGATATCAGTTACAAGCAGGAGTAAAATACTCACAGAACAAAAACAGGGAGTGGACCCCATCAGTTCCCACCAGACCAGGGTGTCGGAGTCCAGGGCATCCCTTTGGGTGACCTGGGACCTGAAGAAGAGAGTTTGAACCCTGGACAGGGGGGTGTGAAGCCGGTCCAGGGGGATTGGAGACCTTGGCACACAGCCTGGAAAGACACCGAGTTTGATTTTAGTCCATGGGAAAAGCTTCCAGCACTAGGAGAAGAATTGCAAACCTCAAGGGTGTGAAAATAGTAGCTTAGCACAGCACGGGGTGAAAAATTTTGTAGTTTTAGGATTCTTAGTATAGAGGTAAATGGGGGACAAGATGGAGGATTTAGGGTGTTGCCCTAGGTTCTTCTCCTTCTTCCTCGTCCTCCATCTTCTGAGGTAGTGATGACACAAAGTAGTTTGAGGGGATTGGGTTAAGGTACAAGTGACCTTTCTAGTATAGGCACTAGGCATTGGCACAAATTAGTAAATAATGGACACGTAGTTATCTGTGTAAGAGTAGAGCACCGCCTCACCGGGGGGCAGTCGCCTCGTGTCCCAGCCGCTGTCCGGACCTCGGCTGGGTGCAGAGAAAACTTTGAGATATTGTAATAGATGTGATTATAAATTCGTGCAATTAAAACATAGAAGGAAGTTATAGCAGATGATAGAATGTATATTTTCTATAACCCTGTGAGTATAAAAAGTAACCTTGATTCCCGGACTGGGAAGGGCGTTCACCAAATACCAGGACATGCTTTGTATACAAACTAACATCTCGATTTACACCAGAAAGGAGGGTGGCTTGCCAGGATGTAGCTCCTTGAGCTAATCAGATCTTGGGCACCCGGACCATCAACCCACCATCAACCCACCATCAAGCCACCATCAACACATCGACACCCATTTCAAGGGTGGACCCTGCATTTGACGACATCATCATCCCAAAGGAGGATTCCTGGAAGGTCCTTTCAGACTCGGCCCAGCACCGGGATATCTGTTCAGGGTTCATCATCAAGTGAAAGACTGGGCTTGAATTTGAAAAACACAATACCTCTGCTGCCGGGAGGCACAAAATACAGTATAAGAACTCGGACTCAAACCCCAGCAAATGGTGGAACAGTGCGAGATAGCAACCCTGCTGTCGGTCGGCTGTTTCACCCAACATTCGAATGTTTTTCCCTGTGGCTGTCCCAGATAGATTTAAAATGGAAAAATAAAATTTATTCTTTATATCTGATTGGCTAGTTGATCATTTATAACAGATATCAAATAATAAACAACACGAGAAACCTGAAAACAAGGCCTTGGAGACTCTGCTTTTTTACGCGACGCGGCTCAGGGCTTTTAGAGGGCCAAGGACTCTTAACAGCCGGAATCTCAGGTGAGAAAACCAAACCCGAGAGTTGGCATCCCTGGGGGTTTCCCAGTGGACCCAGCAGGCCCTCTGAAGCCAGGAAGAAAACATCTGAGAAGACAGGGGAAGATTTGGCCAAGGCAGCTGATTTCAAATTCGCCTCGGATCGACGACTTCCAAGGGCCCTGGAACCGTCACCCTGAGATCTGCTGGCCGGTTATCAGGACACCTCCGGATCGAATTTGACAACACCTGCACCCTGCTCTTCGGTTTTGGTAAGACCGGTCGAATCCAGAGAACGGGGGGGGGTAGTCTCCCAGGAACAACTTAAAATCCTATCCACACTACGCGTAGTGATGTCTGCACATCCTGCAGGCCTTTCTGAAAAGGAGCTTCAAGCTCTGCTTTTATGGGTTCGCTGTAATTTTCCACATTGTGAAACCCATGTCCTATTTCAGCCAGCATTTTGGCATGAAGCAAATAGGGAACTTTATCACAGGGCAATGAAAAAGGACAAAATTGCTGCTAAGCTGTTGCCTGCAGGCAGAACCATGTTAGAAGCCATTTCGCGTGGTGGCAAACTTATTCCTCCTTTCTTGCAGCAGTGTAAGGCTGCCCAGGAGGAAAAAGATAAAGTTTCGCCTGTCGGCCAAGAGTCAGCGGCAGCGAATCCTTCTGCCAGCCAGCAGCAGGCAGGGCCCTTATCTCCTACTGGGGATGGGGGAGGGGAGGGCCATCAACCCCCCTCGGTTGTGATAGCAGGGGAGAGCCAGCAGCTACCCCCGGGTAAGACACAGGGAGGCAAGCAGCTTTCCCCTGTGCCTGGAACCTCTACGCCAGTCCCAGAAAAATCAAAACTTATGATTCCTCCCAATGACAAAGATAAGGACATGCTTTCTTTTGAGTCACGTCCTGTGGCCATGGAACACTCGCCCCGGGCGGGGGGACAGGGAGATTCGGAACAAGGTCCACCTAGAGGTCCCTTTACTCCCCCCCAGACATCTCGCGAAACCACTTCACCATCCCTTCCCTCAAGCGTGCAAGGACAGACAGGGCTGGGGGGAGAAGGAGTGTGTCAGAAATCGGGAACACAGGGAAAGCGACCGCAGATAGCGCCGGCAGTGAGCGATAACACTGCGACGCATGCGCGCGAAGGCGATCCGAGTCAGCAGCGCCGATAACCGCTCAACGGGGAATCCCTGTGCAGTGACGCGGAATGCGAGCGGGGGCGGTCGGAAGACATACTATGTCATGATGGGGTGGATCGCGGGGCAGAACAGTTTGCGGGCGAGCGGCGTGAATCCGCGAATCGGGGGACTGGAACGAAGGGGGAGGAAAAGCTCATGCCGGTAGCTTGGCGCGCGGTGAGGACACAAGCTACGGGAAGCGGCACAACCCAAGCGGTGTCCGCAGTGCAAAGCATGGGCGGAAAGCCAGGATGGGCGGCGCAGGCGCAGAGCAATGTACTGCAAACCCCAGAAACGCTTGCGGCCGGTGTCGAGGCAAGCGCAGAGCGAACGGGGTGGAGCCCGAGCAGCAGCGTTGTTCCGGGTGGGGCAAGCCCCGATGGCGGGCGAAATGAGACGGCCCCTGGGAGAGGGCCGAAAGGGGATGCCCCCCTGGGCACTGCTGGGGCAGTGCAGGCGAATCTGGGCAGCACTGGGGCGGAGCACGCAGGATCGGGGCAGGCCGGGGCGGTGCAAGCAGGAATGGGGTGTGGCCTGGGCGGAGAGTCTCTCCAGGGAGCCACCCCCTTGGGGCAAGCGCTGCAGAGCCCGACCCCGCCCACAAGCGGCGTTTTAGTACCAGCGCGGTGTGCTCCCGGTGTCTCAGAATTGGTTACCGCTTTCGAACATATGGGCGCGCGTCCAAAAGTTACTACAATGTTTCAAAAAGATCCAGAAATGGAAATTTTTTTGCAAGCACAGCGTCTTTTGTCAGAAATGATAGAGGATATTCCAGACAGAACGTCCGTTGACCGGCAAGGGCCAGTTGTCGGGATGCCAGCGCCACCTAGTGGCGGGACTGTAAAATTACAACAGCCACAAAAAATGCTACACCCTACCACTGGAGCAGCAGCGCCACCTAGTGGCGAAACACCTACATTACACCAATTTTTGCCAATTATATATAAAAAGCAGGTTTTTTCTCCAAAGCAACAGTTTCAACAACAGCAAATGCAACCTTCGTCAACTTTAAAGGATCACGAAGAAGCTCAGCTACAACATCAGCCATCAGATACAAATGACAACATGATTCATATTACTGCTTCTCAAGGTATTCCTGTTCAATTGCCTGTAACAACAACTACTGGTCCTTCACTTCAACCTCATTCAATTTTACTATCCAAAGATTTTATGAAGGAATTTTTTCTACAATTTAAAGAAACAGCTTTGGAGTTCAGCCCGGATTCACCAAATCCATTCCCTCAAGTGCTCCTTTCACCAAAAGGTAGCCAAGTTCCCCTTCCGCCAACCACACAGGCTCCTTCTTCATTTACCTTGCGGCTACCTGATGGATCCCTTTTCTCCTTTGATGGTGCTGCACAGGTGTCACGTGCTGCACAAGAGCTCCAGGTTCCTGCTCCTCAACCAGGAGGGATCACCCTCAAGGATGAAGGTTCTTCTCAAGAGGATGTGATAAAGCAGCAGATACGAACAGATTCTGGGACAGACGAAGCAACATCAGCATTGCAATTGATTCCACCTTCTGAAGACTCACAGATACCCGATGCACAAGCATCCAGTGCAACAGATTGGACTGAGATAAAGAAAAAAGCATTGAAGGAATTTAATGTGACAGGCACAAGAAGTTTAGCGTTGCCGGTGACTTATGATGCACAAGGCCAAAACCCAAGATGGGAGCGATTGGATCATGATGTAGTCAAAGAACTTGTGAAGGCCATCTGTGATAACGGACTGGGATCTCCATACTTCAAACAACTTTTGAAGGCAACATTTAACATATATGATTTAACACCGTTTGATCTCAGGTCCATTGCCTCAATGATCCTCACAGACTCACAGATCCTTATCTGGGAATCAAAATGGAGAAGAGCTCTTGAGGAGCTCAGGAGAAGATATAGAGGAGGACTGAATGCAGGCCTCACTGTAGCGCAGATGGCAGGTGATCCACCAGATGATGAGCCAGCTCGTCAAATTAGAGTTTTGCCACGAGATGTGTTAACTGACATAAAAGAAGCAGCAAGAAAAGCAATCGTGCAGATTCCACCAGCAGGAGTTCCAGAAAGCATTTATACTGAAATAAGGCAAGGCCCTTCAGAATCTTTCTCTTCATTCATTGATCGTCTCACACAAGCAATAGACAGGCAAGTCAATGATGAGGGAGCAAAGCAGCATCTGATTTGAAGCCTTGCATTTGCAAATGCCAATGCAGAATGCAAGCGCATCATCAGCACAATGCCTGGTCAGCCTTCCTTGGCGGACATGTTGGAAGCATGCGGCAAAGTGGGAACTCCACAGCATGTGGCCTCAATCCAAGCAAGTATTTGGGGAGAACAGACGGAGAGAATTGTTAAAGCCCAAAATGAAAATCTTAAAGAAGCTCTTGCAGCTCTTCGACAAGTTGATGGTTCAGCTGCAGTGATGAAAAAATCTGGGGGAGGACAGTGTTTCAAGTGTGGCAAACAGGGACACTTCAAGAAAAACTGCCCAGAACATACAAAGACTGCAAGCTCATCAGATGTTTGTCCGAGATGCAGAAGAGGAAAGCATCAGGCAAGCCATTGCCATGCCAAGACAGATGTGGATGGAAGACCTCTGCCTCTCTCGGGAAACTCCAAAAAGAGCGCGAATCGTCAACGCGCGACGACACAAGTAATGGCGATGACTCAGAGCCAGATTCCGCAAGTGGCACAGTTGTCGGGGAACGTCAATCTGACGCCCTCAGCAGGACAATTTATAGGATCCCCAGCGACCCAGACGTGCTGCCACCAGGGGCACAATGTGACTTGGCAGCTTCCAAAATAACATGTTTTCTAGATGAAAATCACGCAGTGATACCCACAGGTGTCACTGGAATTTCGTGGAAGAGGCAAGACTTTCTGATCATAGGCAAAGACAGAAGCAGCATCCTTGGACTCATCATATTTCCTTCAGTTGTCTCAGCAACTTGTAACGAAGAGTTGACAGTTTTAGCTAAGTCTCTTCGACCACCGTTGATTGTCCCCGAGAATACCTCGATTGCCAAAGCCATTGCATTGCCATTTCATGACGTGAAGCAAGCCATGCCAGTGTTCTGGAAAGATGATCGTTCTTCGGGCGAGCATGTGGAAATTCATGCTGCATGGGTGAAACATCTAGGTTGAGATCGGCCCATCATTAATTGCTCATTGACTTATGGCAAGAAGATGATCACACTCGAAGGAATGCTTGACACAGGGGCAGATGTCACAGTGATTTCACACATATTTTGGCCCCAAGACTGGAGCTTGGTTGCACCCTTGAGTTCTCTTTCAGGTATAGGGGGAAGTTCCATTTGTCCG
>JANPWX010018392.1:4071-34038 GCA_024734555.1 Trochalopteron elliotii | reverse complement strand
ACACCATTTGGGGAGAAAAGATGAAGTAACAGCAAAGAGGGGAAGTGAAAAGGAGATTGCTTCATTTGTTTATGAAACAAGGGTCCTGTAGTTCTCTCAAAACACGTTTGTTTTTGGATAAACAGCTGGAACAGACACCGAGGCCACATGTGTCACTGGGGGAAAGACTAGATGGCTCTCCAGGGTGACCGATCACAGGAGGCCATTCACAGGTACAAATATCCCATGTTTGGAGGCTTTCCCTTGGCTCCAGTAGAAAAGTTGAGCATGATTAGGACCAAAGAGGGCAATTCCAAGCTTTTTATTGAAGGAGGTGGTTCAAACACTTTGTCTCAGGAGGTGGGAATGGGGCAATGCCATTGCTGGGGTTCAGCCACCCCATTCCTCACCAAGGCAGAGGAACTCTGGGATCAGGGGTCCCAAATCCCTTCCCAGCACACAGGAGCTCCCCATCCCCCCTCTCACAGCTCTAACACAAATCTATCCTCATCCTGTCATGCTTATTTCACCCCTAAAAAGTTGGGACTCCTGACTGCCCTGGGAGGTGGGAAGCGACTTATTCCTGGTGTGTCAATAAAGCAGAGGGGCAGGGATTGATGCTGGAAGCCATTCTCCACCACCTTTTACAGCAGAAAAGTTTATCCTGAGCTCAGCACCAGCTCAGGATGAGCACCAGGGGTGGTGACCAGGAGCACTGCCCTGCAGAGACAGCTTCAAGGCACATTCCAGGATATGTCTCAGCTCCATACTCCACCTCCACCCCCCTTTATTCCTTCTGCTTTTCTCACAGTGATTGGAAAATTCACCCCTGGAGTGTCACAGACAATCCCCACATCAATCCCCATGGATGACCTCAGCTGGCAGCTGCTGCAGGCCCCATTTGCAGCCTCTGGAGCCACCAGCCTCTTTTCCAGAGCAAGGAAATGTCAAACCCAGCACTCCTGGAGCAGAGCCTTTGGAAGGGCTCCCTGAAATTCTGTGCTCCCGGCAGCCTCCAGCACTGGGCACAGCAGCAGGGAAAGCAGTAAGGAGGATTTTTCATAGCAAGAGAAGATGGGGAAGGTGGGAAGAGGCCAGTTTGGGGTTTTTTTCTGTTTTGTCTCCTAATGTGTCCTCAATAATTCTACTTGCAGGTTCTCTCCCAGAGATCTGCTCTGCCAGCTGAGAAATGCTCCTTGTGCCACCACCTCACATGGAATATCAGTGCTTGGACCTTCCCTCTGAGGGTGGGAAACCAGATCCATGCCAATCTCAAACTGGAGATCATTAGCCCCAAACAAATAAGTAGATTTCAGTAATGGATACAACGTGGAGGTTTCCTGGAGGATCCAATATCTGAATTCTTCACAGCTGCATCTCTGCCTTTTGCTGGGTGGGTTGTTTTTTTTTTTTCTCTTTAGCCTGAAGTGTTCCCAACTGCCTCATGCCATGTGGCTGCTTCTTATTTACATCCCAGACCTGATTCATAGCTCTGAACTGATATAAAATATATCAGATATAAAATGCTCATCGGGGTGAGGAGAGTCCCTTCTGCAGTGCTGAGGACACCGATCCGATGGGAAGGGGATGCTGCTCCATCTCCAACACCTTTGTGGCTGTAAGAGGAGTCCCCAGCGCAGAGTAGGGGCCCCCAGGCCTCCATCAAGTGAAAAATAAAAAATAAAACAAAAAAAAAAAGGGAATGGAAACAATCACAAGGAATGGGCTTATTGTAGGAGAGAGCAAGTAAAAGAGGTTGTTTGGGGACAGGGAGGAAAATGCCAGATAGGAAAGAAATAGAGCTCTGAAAAGAGACAATGGAGAACTGGAGTGAAACAATTGAAGTCCCATGTGGACAGGGAGCAGGGAGATCACAGAGCATGGGTGAGCAGCTTTTCCCTAAGGTGCCTCAGCTTACAGCACTCTCAGCCCAGGGATGGACATCAAACCTTCTGTGCACAGGGCTGAGGGAAATTTTGCTGCCAATGTGAAGGGAAAAGGATTTTCACTCCCTAAAAGTGAGGTGAGGGAAGTTAAAACAAGTGCAGCAGTCAGAAAAACAAGTGAACCTGTGGGAAGGTAGGAAACCTGCTCCAAGTGCCCAGCAGGAAGGAAACAGCCCAAACAAAGGGATGAGCATCACATTACACCTGACACAGGAATATTTCAGGTTTTATCAGTCCTCCACTGCTGAGGGTTCACCTGCAGCTCCCCTGGATGTGCCCTTCAGAACAAATTAAAAAAGAGATCAGTGTTTCAACAACTGAACTCAGCCTTTTGTCTGATGGAAAAAAAATCAATTCCAAATGTGTAGATTTCAATACAGGCTGTAATTTTGTTACAATTCAGATTTATTCTGCTTGCTTTCTTTCCTTTTTTCTTTTTTTTGTCCTTCCCCTCCTCTCTGTTCTCTAGACATTGGCTCTGGTGCCTGTTCTGCTCTCCAAAGATTTTTCTCAGATGAATTCCATGCAGGGAAATGAGCCCCTGCCCAGCCCAGGGAGTGAAATCCTTTCTTTGGGATAAAACCACAGGATTCAGGTGCTTCTTCAGCATCCTGGAAATGTTCTCTTCATGCAGAGCAGCAGGAGAGCACATCAGAGATGGTTTGTTAAACAGCTTCACTCTGATTTATAAGAGCCTTATAAATGAACTTATTTTGGCTTCCTCCTTTCATCACCAGAGCAAGGATGATCATCTCCAGCTCTAACATATTTAAAGGATGATTGTTTTGATTTCTGAGGCTCCAGTTCCTTGGAACTGTGAGCACATTCCCAGGTAAGCAGACTTGACCCAGCTGTGATGTTGCTGTGACTGGGTCAGCTGGAGAACTGTCCCCATACCCACCTGGGAGCAGCTCTGCTCCTGCTCCTGAGCTTTCCCACTGCTGACATGGCTGCTGCACCTTCCCTGGGCTCTGGAGATGCTGCAACACCAGGGAGCAAAGCAGGATGGGCTCCATCCCACAAGGAGATCCTGTTTTCCCCAGCTGAACATTCTGCTCTGGAGCAGAAGCCCCAGCAGGTGCCACATTGCTTTCCAAGGCCTCTGCTTGGGCCTGCCCATTCCCAAAAATTTCTCAAGGCACAGAGTTCTTCAGCCTGTTTGCATTTGGGGTTTTTTTTCGTTTGCTTCTTGGCTTGGGGCAAGAGGTATAGATTTATCGCTAAACAGAGCCAGTGGTCGAAACTGGACTGAAATGAGATATTTGATTCCTATCAGGCTCCTTGCTGAATAAATTGAAGAGAAATGGAGCAGAAAGACCTTGCAGAAGGTGGGAGAGACCAGGCAGGTGTTCCACAGCCTTCTCCTCACGTGGTGGTGACAGCAGCTCCAGACTGGGGCTGAGAGAAGTGAGGAACAATTTCCCTACTCCATGTTTTTACCATTTACAGGTATCCAGTGGCAAGGGTGAGTTCAGCTTTTCCTCCCTGCTCATAGAAAGATCTTCAGTGGGACAGTGTTTAATTCCCTTTTCCAAACAGCCCTTGTGCTTGCAACCTTCAGGATGGGGCAGAGGGAGGTGTGGAAGCAGCTCGAGGTCAGAATATGCAGTGTTTGCTCGTGGGCTCTGCCGCATAGCGAGTTAAGGAATAATAAACCAGGTGTTCCCCAGCACTGAACTTCATCCCTCTCCACCTCCAGCAGCCATAAACACCAGCAGGGTTTGTTGTGGGCTGTGGAGGGCTTTTGGTTTGGTTTTTATGGTGACTTTGTGCCAGCAGGTTTGTGGATTCGGGGCTGATGTTCAGTGGGATTTTATGGGAGCAGGTCTGTGCCAGGAGTTCCTGGTTTGGAGTGAGGGTTCTTGGGGGGTTCTAGGTCCTGCTTGGAGAAAGAAGCACAGACAGCAAAATGTGGTGTCCATCTGCATCTCCATCCCCTGCCAGGCTTCCCTGCCAGTCCATGCTGGCCTGTCCATATGGATGCCAAGCACCTGTATTTTCTTCTTAATACATCTCTTTTTTTGCTATAAGGCACCACCAGAACTGAACCAGGACTGAAAACCACTGAGAGGGCAGAGAGTTCTGTGAATATTATTGAACTCAGAAGAAAATCTCCAAACTTGGTGTAATTTCTTCAATTAAAATGATGTCAATTTTAGTGACTGGTCACTGGTGCTGGTACCACCCTGTGCTTCTGCCAGTGTCAGCTGTTTGTTTAGTGGGTGTTTAACAACCCTAAATCATTTTTGCTGGTGTTGATTTGCTTCTGTGGTTCAACATCAAAGAAACAGCAGTTGGATGGGGCTTGGAACAACCTGGGGTAGTGGAAAGTGTCCCTGCCAATGGCAGGGAGTGGAACTGGATGGGCTTTAAGGTCCCTTTCCACCCAAACCATCCCAGTGTTATAAATACATATTATATGATTGGCTTTTGCAAATATTAAAATTAATATTATATGTGTTATGTTAGAAAGTTATGCTGTATTAATATAGTCTCTTTTAGTAGTGTGATAAATATAGTTTTTAGGCTATAGCATATGCTTTTTGTAACTAGTTCAAAGAGAAGTGGGAGAGGCAATTAAGAAATTCCTCACATCATCCTATCTGGATGAGATAACACCAAGGACACCAAGAAACTCCAGAAGGAAGAATTTATTGCCTCCATTATCAAGGGACTTGTGACTTTGTAGAGCCACTGGAAAGATTTATTTGCAAGAAAGAGTGGTGGGAGAGAAAAGTTACAATCAAACAGAAACACTTAAAGTCCAAAGAAATGTTTAAATCATGTCCGAAATCGATGAATATGCGATAACCTATGATATTTAAAGGAAAGATCCTTTGTTAGCCAGTGTGCCTTGGTGTGGAATGCCAGGTACCCAGACGTCTGTAAGCTTTTTGCTCTATATGTCTCTTATTGTCTTATTTTTTATTATTAAACTTTTAAAATTTTAACAAGAGTGAAACATGTTTTTCACATTGGGATTCTGTGATTCCATGGAACAGGGATGAGGGCACCTGCAGAGGAGCAGGTGTGTGACCTTTGAGGAAAACCCCCTCTCCCAATACCCTCCAGACTTTCCCCATTGTGCTGCTCTCCAAACCCACAGCCCAGAGTGCTGGTTTGCTCCCTATGGAGCAGATCCCACAACTGGAGAAAACACTCCGGATGTGGAAGGAGCGGTGCCAGCGCACATGGGTGGAAAATCTGCTCCAGCATTGCTGTTTACTCCTGCAGATCCCAGCACAGCTCCTAGAAAAGTGCTGCTTGAGGGAAGTTTGTTTGCTGGGCTGCCCTGCCCCGCTCCCTCCTGGAGTGCACACAGCAGGAGTTTGTGTGGAGCCAGGGAAAACCAAGGGAATTCGTCCCAAGCCCGTGCTTGCAGCTCCCAACGAAGGCAGGAGAGGGGAGGCTTTGCTAGGCACGAGTTCCAATAACCAGAATCGCTATTATTGTAGTCAAAGTGATGCCCTAAGTTTTAGTTTGCAGATTCTGTATTACCTGGGGATGTAGTTCTGAGCCTCATATTAAATGCTAGTAAGCTCTGTTCACAGGGTAGGTAGACAAAACAAATCCCTTTTCTGCTGAGAACCAAGGACAACTTTCAGGCCCAAAAGCATAAACAACAATGGACCGAAGGGAGGAACAAGAAGGATGGGACCTCACAGCCTGAAGCTGTAATTGGACAATTAAACCCCAATATGCAAATGGACCAAAACTGATAAAAATGTAAGGCCTCGTGACCGGGGGGCCACTTTTCCTTCTGTGTGTGGCATGTTTTGTAGTGGTCTTGGGGTGCACCTTGGGCCAGGATCCAGTCCTGCCCAAGGTGAATCCTGGAGGCTTTTGAATAAATACCAACTTTATTCTCTAGTCTTGTCTAGTCTCTGTTTCAGGTCAGCCTTCTAGGCATCAGTTTCTGGCGACCCAGGTGGGACGGTGAGGCATCTGGAAAACCCCCCTGGACCAGAGGAACACCCAGCTCCTGCCGGCACCCCGAGAGGGCAACGGCCCCAGCTGTGGCCCAGGAGGTATCAGAGCCTAAGAATCCATAGTTCGGTGGACCTGACAGAGGCATGTGAGTAATTGGATAAGAATTCTGTTTAAGTAATAAGTAATACTTGAGTAAGTATTCTGTTGAGTGTTGGATTGTGGTCCTGTTGGCGTGAGGCCAGCAGAGGCGCAGGGAGTGAGTCCTTGCCTTGGAGTTAGATCTTGGTCCTGTTGGCGTGAGGCCAGCAGGGGCACAGGGAGTGAGTCCCTGCCTTGGAGCTAGATCTTGGTCCTGTTGGCGTGAGGCCAGCAGGGGCGCAGGGAGTGAGTCCCTGCCCTGTGGCTCCGAAGGACAGGAATTCAAATCCTGTGCTTGCTTGCTTCTCTCTCCCCTAATTACTTTCTCACTTATAACTGCCGAGGTATGGGGTGTGTATTTTCTTGTGAATGTTGTAATAATAACATCCCAAGAGATAGTCCGTTGGCATTAGTTTTGAGGGACTGGAATGATCTGACAGGGGGGGACTCCTTATTTTTCAAATCTAAACTCACTAGACTCTCAAAAAAACATCTGGCCGACTTATGAGCTAGATGATGACCAAAAGTGGCATGAATTTGGAAGTCTTGATAAGAAATTGATATCAAGTTTAATCTCCCGCATACGCGAAGATCGATATTTCGACGAGCTAGAATATGCGAGGCTCTTTATGGTGTTAGCTTGTGGCAAAGAGCCAGAGAAAAAGGAGCATATATTGGTTTTAAAGAAAAAACCAGGGAAAACTAAGAGAAATTATGAATCGATCCAAAATAGTGAATGTAGAAAAGAGGAGGCAGAGTTTGACCTCATAGCCCCCAATCTCAGAGGGGGCCCAAGCCTGGTTCCTAGCAGGGCCCCGCCACCTCCCGCCCTGCCAGTGCCCCCCTCGGGCGCTCCTCCACCCCTTGTCCCGCCCCTGCCCGTGCCACCTGTGGTAGTGCCGGCCCTACCGCCCCCGATCCTGCCCCTGCCAGCACCGTCACCGTCCACGTCACAGCAGGCGGGGGGGGAAGGGCTTTGGCAGCTGCCGCCACCGCCCCCAATAGGGCCGCCTCTCCCACCCCCGCCACAACCCCTAGTCGGAGCGGAGGGGCCGCTACTGCTGCAACCCTCGGTTGCGTTAGCCGCGTCGCCTCTCCCATCGCCGCCCCCGGCCAGCTCGGTGCCGCCGCCACCAGAGAAAGGGGGGGCGGGGTGGGGCGTGTCCATAGTAGGCTCCAAACCGGTGAAGGAGGAGGGGAAAGGGGACAGCCAGCGTGTGCAGCCCACGGCACCACCCCTAGAGGAGGAGCCGGAGGGCAAGACTTTCTACAAAGTAGACAGAGAGGGAACCTCCCATGGGAGGAGTAGTTCTTCCTCTGCTCCCAAGCTTGCAGGTTCCCATAACAGCCGCGAGCGCCAGGGAGCTGCCTCAGATGGTGTCATAGAGGCACGCGGGCACACAGCCCGGGACCGGCGGCGTTGTAAATCCTGTATGGCTCCTCCTGTGATCAAGACTAGGCAAAGCAGATTATATGCTACAACTTCAACCAAAGCGACAGTCAGACAGCTCTGAGGGGGAGGATGGGACAGATACCGAGGAAGAGAATGAGGCTGAGCAGATTCTTGCCTCAGGCAGGCGAAGAAGAGGTAGAATAGCGAGGCGAGCTATTAGAGAACGTAGTCCGATTGCCAGACGTACCAGGGCAAAAAATACAGAACCAGTTTTACAAGCTCCATTGAGGCAAGCTGTCGGTAACCAGGGACCAATGTACGTGAAGGTTCCCTACTCCCTTATTGAGTTAGAGCAGTGGAAAGCTACTGTGGGGAAATATAAGGAGAACCCAGATAAAGTAGCAATGTTAGTGGAAAGGGCAATTAACTCACAAAACCCTGACTGGCCTGATCTGAATTCTATGTTAGACACATTACTTGACCCTACTGAGAGAAGAATGGTGAACAAAGCTATCATTACCTTAGTCGAGGCGAGCATTGCAAATGGATCACTTCAAGGTACTGTCCCACAGATATTCCCCCTCGAAAATCCAAGATGGGATCCAAATACACCAGAACAATTGGCGAGGTTGAAACGATATCAAAGCCTGGTGGTGTATGGGTTAAAACATGGTGTCCCTAAAGCTATAAATTGGTCAAAGATTTATGAAGTAAAGCAAAATCATGATGAGTCACCCACGGATTTCTTAAACAGGTTAAGAGAAACTGCCATCAAATATACAGCTTTAGATCCAGAATCAACTGATGGCAAAGCACATCTAGTGCTTTTATTCATGGGTCAAGCTTCAAATGATATAAGGAGAAAGCTGCAAAAGATAGAGGGAGTTCGAGACATAGATAAATTGCTAGAAGTTGCCTGGAAGGTGTTTCGAGACAGAGGTTCAATCGAAAAGGTTAAAACCCATCCTAGTAAGAAAGCAACTCAAGAGAAGTCATCCAAGAAAACTTCCCCTACAGAGAAGGATCAGTGTGCATACTGCAAAAAGTGGGAACATTGGAAAAAGGACTGTCCAGTATTAAAAGAGAAATCCCCAGTTCCCCAACTACCAGTGATGCAAAACTCAAGCGAATCAGGTTCTGAGTGATGGGAACCAAAGGTTTCTTCCTCAGCAGAACCTTTGGTTGTAGCTAAGCTGGGGAAACAAGATATTGAATTTCTGGTAGACACTGGAGCCGCCTATTCTGCATTAAATGCCTTAAAAGGGAAATTGAGTCATGATACTGTGCAAGTTGTTGAGGCCACCGGGGTAGCCGAAACACGGCCTTTCTTTCAACCTCTAAAATTTAAGCTGGGGAAGCACTGGGTAACCCATCAATTCCTTTACATGCCTAACTCCCCTCAACCATTACTGGGAAGAGACCTGCTAGAGAGATTAGAAGCAGAAATTAAATTTAAAAAAGGGGGAGGTGTACAAGTTATAATTCCTGAATCTAAATTTGTCCAAGTTGCTGCACTTTTCGTACAGGAAAAATTTGATGAGATCCCTGCTGAAGTTGAAAATGTGGTAAATCCGATAGTATGAGCCAGTGGTATCCCAGGAAGATCCAAACGAGCAGAACCAGTGAGTATTGCACTCAAACCAGGAGCTACACCGGTAAGGCAAAAACAATACCCTTTAAAATTAGAAAATCGCAAGAGATTGGCACCTGTAATTGAAAAATTCTTGCAATATGGTCTGTTAGTGCAATATGAGTCCAAATTTAATACCCCAATTTTAGCAGTTAAGAAAGCGGATGGCAAGAGTTATCGACTAGTACAAGATTTGAGAGCAATTAACAAAATTACCGAGGACATACACCCAGTGGTAGCGAACCCATACACCCTTCTGACCAGATTGACAGATGAATTAGGGTGGTTTACTGTCGTAGACCTGAAGGATGCCTTTTTCTGCATTCCTGTGCATAAAGACAGTCAAGAGCTCTTTGCTTTTGAGTGGGAAAATCCCGAGACAGGAAGGAAGACTCAGCTCACTTGGACAGTTTTACCCCAAGGTTTCCATAATAGTCCAACAATATTTGGAAACCAACTAGCAAAAGAATTAGAAGACTGGAGAAGACAGGAGCCCGAAGGAGTTATTCTTCAATATGTGGATGACATCCTGGTTGCGACCAGAACTAGAGAGGATTGCATACGACTTATTGTAAGTTTATTAAACTTCTTGGGACTGAGTGAGTACAAAGTTTCTAAAGACAAAGCACAGATTGTCAAAGAAGCAGTAGTTTATTTAGGGCTTGAGATCTTCCGTGGACACCGACGGCTCAGCAAAGAACGGAAAGAAGCCATCTGTCGACTCCCAGAGCCCCATACCGTGAGGGAGATGCAAGCTTTCCTGGGAATGGTGGGTTGGTGTCGTTTGTGGATAGCAAATTATGGGCTGCTTGTAAAACCACTGTACGGGGCACTAAAAGCAGCTGAAAGAGAAATTATCATATGGACTGAAAACGCTAGAGCAGCATTCAAACAGCTGAAACACTCCCTAATGTCAGCCCCAGCACTGGGACTACCAGACTTAACTAAACCTTTTGAACTCTTTACATATGAAAGACTGAATATGGCTTTGGGGGTATTAGCACAACACCTTGAGAATCAACGGAGGGCTGTGGCCTACTTTTCCAAACAGCTAGACAATGTTGCCCAGGGCTGGCCTGGATGCCTGAAGGCTGTGGCTGCCACAGTCCTCCTGATCCAGGAAGCCCGAAAACTTACTCTCGGGCGACACATTGTAGTGTATGTACCCCATGCCGTGGCAGCTGTGTTAGAACAAAAAGGGGGGCATTGGCTATCTAGTAACTGAATGCTTAGATATCAAGCACTGTTATTAGAACAGGATGATGTTACCCTGAAAACAACCTCTGTTGTTAACCCTGCCATGTTTTTGTCCTCCACCTTAATTGACAATGAGCCTAGGCATGACTGTTTACAGACAATTGAAGAGGTATATTCCAGTCGACCTGACCTGAAAGACGTACCCCTGAAAAATCCAGATTGAGAGCTTTTTACCGATGGGAGCAGCTTTATGAAAAATGGCAAAAGGATGACAGGTTATGCAGTAACCACGCAGGATAAGGTGATCGAAGCAAAAGCCCTATCAGCAGATGTGTCGTCACAAAAAGCCGAACTGATTGCACTAAGGAGAGCCTTAGACCTGAGCGAAGGGAAAAAGGTAAATATATAGACTGACTCTAAATATGCATTTAGTGTTGTCCACGCCCATGGAGCCATCTGGAAAGAAAGACTTCTGAATGCTCAAGGTAATCAAATCAAACATGCTGATCAAATACTTGCCCTCTTAGAGAGCATCAAAAAACCTGTAGAAGTAGCCATCATGCATTGCAGAGGTCACCAAAAGGAGAAAACCACTCCAGAGCTGGGAAACCGACTTGCTGATTGTAAGAGACGGTCCGAAGATCCCTCATCTGCCTCACGACCATCGTCAAGGACAGAGACTGAAACCGCTAAAAGGACTCTAAAACCCAACACAGGAGTTCTGGCCTGGCTGAGGTGGGATGTTTGCCAAGTGTTGCCTGCAGGTGTGTTCAATGGAAAAACCCGGCACGCATTTCCATCGGAACATCAGAACCTGAGCAGAAACAATGGGCAAGTCACGGTGAATTGACTGCACTTGCTGACGGCCGTACCTGCTCTTGTGAACACTGTGCTTGCTGACGGCTGACCTGTTCTTGTGAACACTGTGCTTGCTGACGGCTGACCTGTTCTCGGTTCTCTCAAGACGAACACACCGTGATGATTTCCCCACCTTTTGGCCAACTGCCTGTCGCTTTGGAAAGGACTATAAGGACCCCTAAGTTAACCAAAGACTTTGAGATCTCCCCACGGAAGAAGACGGATCTATTGGCTGGGCCACGAGGACTTCGTCTCTCCGTTGGTAGCTATTACCCACCCCTTCTTTCTCTTTTCTCGCTGTCCTTTGTTTCCCTTCAAATCCTTCTATCGCATTTGATGTTGGCACTAATAAAAGTGCATTTGTTTTGATGAATACTGAAATCCCCTCTGTGTTGTTTTTTGCACTCTGAGATCCTTAAAACGAACCATCACGAACCCCGCTTGTATTAGCGGATCGTGACACTGATAAAACAGCAAGAGAGATTGCAGAAAAAGGTATTCTTGCAGTAATTCCACAAAAAGAGATTGACTTGTTGGGGTTCACCCCAAAATATGACCAAGCAGATCACAAACTAATCAAATTTCTTAAAGCTGAGACCACAGAGAGTGGATGGGCTCTTACACCAGAAAACCAGGTTGTAGTGCCACCCCCAATCCTGCGAGAGCTAGCCCAAAGAGAGCACGAGAACACACACTTCGGGGTGGAAAACCTTCTAAAACATCTAAAGAAGGTAGTAATAGGAAAAAGAATGACTGACATTATACAATCAGTAGTGAGCAAATGTGAGATCTGCTGTAAAAACAACCCTGACACAAAGAAAAGAGTAGTATTAAGAGTAACTAAAGCAGGGAATCTTCCTGGAGATTACTGGCAAATAGATTTTTTGGAGTTACCACGCAAGGAGGGATACCGGTACCTACTGGTGTTAGTTGACACCTTCAGTGGATGGCCAGAGGCTTACCCCTGTCGCACTAACACAGCCAGAGAAGTGGTGAAAGTCTTGCTCAATCATATAATTCCAAGGTTTGGAGTTCCCTTGGGAATGTCATCAGATAGGGGACCACACTTTGTTGCAACAGTAGTTAAGGAAGTTAGCCGAATTTTAAGAATTTCCTGGGATTTGCATACACCTTATAGGCCCCAAGCTAGTGGAAAAGTTGAACGCATGAATGGGACTCTTAAAACACAAATTAGCAAAATTTGTCAGGAAACTTCTATGACATGGGTTCAGGCCTTGCCTATAGCTTTACTGAGAATCCGCATACAACCAAGGCGGAGAGATAACATCAGTCCCTATGAAATACTGTATGGCAGACCATATCAGGTCCCGCATATTCCAGGTGAAATTCACATGAAGGAGAAACTTGATTTACAGAGATATCTGATGGCTTTAGGTTCTACTTTGCAGAAGCTCCAGACTTACATCGTGCTATCCAGACCTATAGGACTCGACACACCTGCGCATTCCTTCCAACCAGGAGACTGGGTCTATGTTAAGTGGTGGGACAATGATCCTTTACAAGCCAGGTGGAGAAGACCATTCCAAGTTCTGCTGACCACTCTCACCGCAGTTAAAATTGCTGGCAAAGGACCCTGGATTCACTACTCCAGAGTTAAGAGAGCTTCTGCTCCTGAAACAACTATAAAAACAGGAACTGATGGAGACAAAGACATGTTTTAAATGAGATTTCCTCTACATTTAAACAGCTGTGCACAATAATCATTGTTTGCCTTTGTATAATACCTAACCACAAAACACTACTGTTAAATGCTTATTACTATTGTTTAATGTTCCTTACAGTTAGTTGTTCACTATTGTCAGATGCTTATGTGTAGATGTTTAGAATAGAGACTCAACAAGGAAAAGGCCTTGTTGAGCCTCTAAAGGGGGGAAATGATGCCCTAAGTTTTAGTTTGCAGATTCTGTATTACCTGGGGATGTAGTTCTGAGCCTCATATTAAATGCTAGTAAGCTCTGTTCACAGGGTAGGTAGACAAAACAAATCCCTTTTCTGCTGAGAACCAAGGACAACTTTCAGGCCCAAAAGCATAAACAACAATGGACCGAAGGGAGGAACAAGAAGGATGGGACCTCACAGCCTGAAGCTGTAATTGGACAATTAAACCCCAATATGCAAATGGACCAAAACTGATAAAAATGTAAGGCCTCGTGACCGGGGGGCCACTTTTCCTTCTGTGTGTGGCATGTTTTGTAGTGGTCTTGGGGTGCACCTTGGGCCAGGATCCAGTCCTGCCCAAGGTGAATCCTGGAGGCTTTTGAATAAATACCAACTTTATTCTCTAGTCTTGTCTAGTCTCTGTTTCAGGTCAGCCTTCTAGGCATCAAAAGGATGGAAAAACAAACATTTTTATTATGGGCTGGAACTAAAACTCCAGGATGGCTGTTAATCCCCCTGATAAATGGAGTGTTGGCGTGGAGGGGGGGTGTGCATCCAGGTTTTCGTTATTCAAGCTCCCCAACCCACGTTCAGACTGGAATATGTTGTAATTGCAATATTCCTCTTATCTTTCTTTTCTCCCCTCTCTGTCAAAGGCTTTTCTTTTCCATTTCTTTAATATTTTTCTCTCCCCCTGCCCCTTTATTTTTATTAACTCACCTAGGGCAGTTGAATCAGCAAATTAAAAAGATGAAATTGCAATTCCAAATTTTCTAGTGCAAGAATGAGCATATTTTTGGCACTGCCTCTTGCCATTGTTTTGTTAAGAGAGACTCCTCCTTAATTCCCCTCTTTTCCATTTTTTTTCCATTTCAGAGCCTGCCCTTCCTTTATAATCCCAGATTTCTTCCCATTTGTCCTCTCTTTCCTCCCTCCTGACTCATTTCCACTTCCCATTTCCTTTTGCCAAGTGTTCTTTGATGTTTTATTCTGCTATTTTTAATTCCTCTTTTCCAGGCCTGGATCCACCCCCAACCCAGTGCTCTCTTCCTCTCCAGACTGAAAGGACAGTCTGGGCAAAAATGTCCTCAAAAATCCAACTTTTCCCAATCCAGTCGCTGCCTCCGTGTGCGGAACCTGCTGTCCTCACACGGTCCTTGTGGCTCTCCAGGAATTTCAAAATAGAGTTAAAGCTGCCCTCAGACTTGTTCCATGTAATTCCTGACCCATTTAATCAGAGCCTTCCTCCCAGGCACTTTGGTCACTGTGCTCCTCACGCCAAATATTTCTCCCATGCTGCTTTTCTGTCTGGAACACCCCGCCTCTGCCTCCAGCCTCACCTCCCTTCCCAGTTCCAGCTGTAAAAAACAGCTTTCCCTCACTGTCATGCCGTGGCAGTCTGGGTGTAGGCAGCAAACATTGGGTCATTTCTTTTCCATGGTGTGGGAATAGCTGTCACACTTGGAGCAGTTGGAGTTTTAAAGGAGCCCTGGAGCCTGTGGAGTGTGGGCAGGTTTGAGATCTTTCATTCCGAGGCTCACTGGAAACGAGCTGTGACTCCAGAAGTTTCTCCACCACTTTGCTGGAATGACCTTGTTAGGACATAAGATTCATTTTAAATGGAAATTTAAGGAGAAAAAAATTGATTTAAAAAAAGGCTGGGGGGAAAGGAAAAGAATTTTTCTGCACTGTGTTATTACCTACAAAGGAATTCTTGTCCTTGTCAAAGCTGGGGGGTCCAGGAGCTTTCAGAGCAAAGAATGCTCAGCATTCCCTCCCAAGGACCTCCTTTATTCTGGATATCAGGCACAGGACATCACCACAGGTGATCACAACCACCACTAGTCACAACTTGTGAGGTTTAGCTGGCAATGGATAAATACCAAGCCTGGGAAGTCAAAACAGTCCTTGAATCTCTGCTTTCAGCAGCAAAGTTCATTATCCCATCTGATGGGTCACTTTCAGGAGATCTCCCAGAAATTAAGCCCAAATATTTCACTTCAGAATGAAATCCCCTCGGCACTGCAGATAAGGAGCTCTGTGGAGTTGTAAGATTCCTGAGATGGAGTGCTGAAGATTCCAGGAATTCTCTCAAAGGTGAAATTAATAACCAACTTTTTGTTCCTAAAGAAGGTCTGCACTCATTGAGTGCTGTGCTGGTCTGGTCTTCCACCTTTCCTGAGGTGTTCCCAGACTTAAATGGGAGCTGGAATTAAAAAATTCCATTTGGGGTTGTCATTGAAATTCAGAGTTTAATATCAGGGATAAAAGCATGGTGATGTAGAGAATAAATTGTTAGAAAGTTGATACAAAGTTATGAGTTAATAAGGATGGTGGGTTGTTGGTTGGGTGAGTTGTTGTGTAAATTCCCTTACCGTTGGGTATGTCCCCCGCTGCTCCCCTCTCCGAGACAGTGAACCACCCGAGACTATGAGGAGGAGGATGACATCACCTAGTATTCAAATGTCGGATTCCCATGAGACTTAGGGGAGAGGGAATTCATCTACTGGAGACCCCTAAAAACAACGAGCCACGACCCCCGTGCAGGTAAAGAGCTGAAGTAACACTCCTAACCAGAAGGGACATTGGATGACATCAAAGCTCTAGTCAGGACTCCTTGCCTTCGTCACCCTAACCAAAGTGAGTCAGGAGTGACATGGGGTCCCTGAACCTGAAACCAGCAGGTGTCTTTGTGTGGACTCCCATGAGGAAGGAAGGCCCAGATCTGCTGGATGACAGAGTTGACATCCTCCTCCTCCACACCATATCGGGAGCGGCATGGGGAGCAGTGGTGGTGTGCGCGCATCCCACGGACTCCCTTCCCAGACTGTTCCCAATAAAGATGAAATCGCTAAGGAGCTGGTCTCCTAGCATTCATAACAGTCTTGGGACTCATCCGGGATAGGCCACACCCGAAGAGGACCAAGGACAGGATGGCCACCTGCCCTAATGGACCTCCAGGATAGCTGGCCGTACCTGGACCAGACGGGAGCAGCCTGGGACCAGACGGCATGGAAGAGCATCGGTGAGTAAAACCAGTGGTGGGAGTGGGAGGCGAGTGAAAGGTGTGTGTGTGAGATGGGGGCCGGCAGCTCAGACCTCTGGAGCGAATGAGAACCTCCTAGTACCTAGCCAGGTTAAAGGGCTAAACCCAAAGGTCCGACCGAGGAGTGATTAGACTTAAGCCTAGAGCAGAGAAAAGGGGTCTCTTGCATAGGCTAGTGGGAGTGAATGGAGTGAAAGTTCTGGGCCCAGGAAGAGTGTAGTGTAAGTGTTTTCCCATTCTGTTCTCAATAAAGATTATCCCTTGTTGTGACCCTATCCCTTCCCTTGAGAGCAAAAGTGTGAAAGTTGTGAGTATGAAAGATTAAGTTAAGCAAGAAAAAGGAATTATTTGAACAGTTTAAGCTTAAAGTAGATATTAAGAGTAGGAGATAAGTTGAAAGGGCTGAATAAGCTCAAGTTGTTTAATTATTGTGTTGCCTGTCTGTATTCTTCCATTTGGGTGGAGGCACCTTAGAGTTTCTTTGAAGGGCCATTAAGGAAGTATGGGGAAGTGTTACAGTAAAAAAGTAAATTCCCCAAGAAAGAGTAAGAAAAAAATCAAGAATATCCCTCCCAATAGTCCCTTGGGAAAACTATTTAACAACTGGGACAATTGGGAAGTAATGAAGGAATTAGATCAAATAAAGATGATCCACTATTGCACAAAAGTATGGCCAAAGATAAATTTACAGGGAGAGTGGCTGTGGTATGGTACGCAAGACAAGTGGCTGTGTACCCAATTACATCAATATTTGAATACTCAAAAGGACCCAGATATAGAACAGATACAGTATGTCACCTGTTGGCTAAAGTATGCCTCTGAGGAAGAAAATGCAAGGGTCTGTAAACTAAAAGAGGGAAAGCGAGCTGGTGAAGTAAAAGAGGAGGAAGAAACAAAAGAAGTTAACAAAAACTCGGACCCCCTTGACCACTTACCTCTTCCTCCCCCGGCTGTCATCCCTTCACCACCCCCTAACCCAATTATACCTCCATCACTTTCCCCTCAGCAAACACCTCTTCCAATTCCTCCTGCTGTGGATCCAATTCTCCCTCCTCTCCCAGCTGTCATCCCTTTACCACCCCCTAACCTAGTTATACCTCCACCGCCTCCCCCTCAGCTCCCTCCTTACCCTTCACCCCCTCTTCACTTACCTCCACCATCTCATGCACCCCTTATTCACCAGCAAGTTCCGGCTCTCCCTCCTCCACAGCAAACGAGTAGCTTAACAACTCAAAACCTCATGCCCAAGTGGAAAGTTAACCAGTCAGTCCCCACAGCCGATGACGGACCATACTGTAACACCTGGTCCAAAGCAACTAAAGTAGAAAAGTTGTTCCCCCTCAGAGAAGTTCCCATGGGTGGGGTGCCCGGTGAAATTGGTTTTGTAAACACTCCTTTAACTGCATCTGAAGTTAGGAGCTTCAAGAAAGAATTAGGAAATTTGGTAGAAGACCCAGTAGGGATAGCAAACCAAATTGATCAATTTTTAGGCCCTAATATCTATACGTGGGGAGAATTGAACTCCATCTTTAACATCTTATTTTCCCCAGAAGGGACTCGATTAATAAGGACTGCAGGAATGAGAATCTGGGAATGGGAGAACCGAACCAGGCCCCCAAGTGACGAAAAGATGCCCTTGGTAGAGCCCAATTGGAACCCTAATCAGGAGGAGGGGAGAAGGAATATGAGGGCTTGCAGGTCCCTGATGGTTAGAGGGATAAAAGAATCAGTCCCTAGAAAAAGAAATACCAGACTGGCTTTTGACGGCACCCAGGAAAAAGATGAGACCCCAGCAGCATGGCTTAATAGACTAAAAGAAAATTTCCAGCTTTACTCTAACGTTGACCCAGATAGCCAAGAAGGCCCAATCCTCCTCAAAGTACAGTTCGTAACCAAATCCTGGCCAGATATTAGACAAAAGTTAGAAAGAATAGAGGACTGGCAAGAAAAAAGTATCAATGAACTGCTGAGAGAAGCCTTGAGTGTACCTGAGGAGGGAGAAAAGGCAAAAGCAAAAGCTAAAATTATGGTAGCTATAGCCAAAGAAAGTGTAGGAGCCAACAAGGATGGGCCAGTAGGACCACTTAGAAGGGGCAGAAGTTTCGTTAAGCTGAAAGAGGTTGGAGCTCTACCCAGTGACCGATGTTGTTATTACTGCGGGGAGAAAGGACACCTAAAGAAAAATTGTAAAAAACTTCAATTAGATGAAGCCATAGCCAGGGAGCAAGATACTCTAGAGAGTATCTTAAGAGGGGATGACTAGGAGTTTCAAGGGCTCTATACTCTGGGGAATCTCATGAACCATCTAGAAGAGCCCTTGGTAAATTTTGAGATTGGTCCTCAGAGTGATGAGTTTGAATTCCTGGTTGACACTGGAGCAGACAAGTCATGTGTAAATCAATTACCGAGAGGGACCACAGTTAGTAAAAAAGTCTGTAAAGTATGAGGGGCTGAAGGAAAACCATTTGAGGCCCAAATTATAGAAGATGTAGAAATTAGAGGAAATTCGAGAGAGTGTCGGGCTGACTTCATTTATATCTCCGGGTTAGGTTGCAATTTATTAGGGCGTGATTTACAAATCAAATTAGGGGTTGGAACAATTCCAAAAGAAGGAAAAATAGTACTGCAACTAATGGTCTTAACAAAAGGAGATAAGGATGAAATTAACCCAAACATGTGGGCAGGAGAAGGAAGACTTGGTTGTTTAAATATTCCACCAATAAAAGTAGAAATGCAGAAAGACATCTCCCCCATTCAAGTAAGACAGTATCCAATTTCCCCAGAGGGACAGAGGGGACTAGCCCCAGTGATTGACCAACTATTAAGAGAAGGCATTTTAGAACCATGTATGTCTCCGCATAACACTCCCATACTAGCAGTAAAAAAAGCTGATGGCAGGTATCAGCTAGTACAGGATTTAAGAGAAGTTAATAAAAAAACAGTTGCGAGGCACCCAGTAGTACAGAACTGTCCTAGGGTGACTATGATGCCTGTATCCCCACATCATCTGTTCTGTGTTATGTACCTTTAAGACTGGTTCTGAGAGTGAGCAGGGAAAGAAGAAGCTTGCAGTTTGTTTTGAAAAACAAACTCACTCCTCTGAATCTGCTCTCGTCCTTGGGACTGTGTGGTTGTTTTTTTTTTCCTTCGTCGGATGCACGGAGGGCAGCCAGAGAGAGGGTTTGTTTTTTTTTCCCTTTGTTAGTCTAGCTAGCTGAGGCAAAGAAGCTTTCCTGGACTGTTTTTTTTTCCCTTTTTTTTTCTTTGGGACTGTTTAAATCTGCTCTGGACTGAAAAACCCAGTGGAGCACCGGGATCTTGTGCCTGTGGTCCACCGGGCCGGGACTCGGCATTTTCCAGCACCGAAGGGACTGGGACTGATAAACAGACTCCTGGCACGGACTCTCAGTTTTGCCATCTCTCTTTGGAGCAGCGAGAGGTTTTATTGTTTATTATTATTATTATTATTATTAATAATAATAATTCTTTATGCTTGTGGGCATTTTGTTTGTTAAATAAATGGGTTTTTTTCCACTCTTCTCTGAGGGAGTTCTTTCCCCGGACCGGCTGGGAGGAGGGGCTGTTTGGATTTGCGTTTCAGAGGAACCCCATTTGGAGATTTCCTCCCAAATTTGCCCTAAACCAGGACAAGAACCCATACATCCTCTTAAGCCAGGTACCTAAAGAGCATGCATGGTTCTCTGTTATTGATTTAAAAGATGCCTTCTGGGAATGTCCCCTAGCTGAGGAGTGTCGGAACTGGTTTGCTTTTGAATGGGAGGATGTTGAGACAAAAAGAAAACAGCAGCTAAGATGGACATGTCTTCCCCAGGGGTTTACAGAATCTCCAAATCTCTTTGGGCAAGCTCTGGAAGAGCTGCTAGAACAGTTTACACCTGAAAACGAAGTACAAATTTTACATGTTGATGATTTGATGGTATCAGGAGAACAACAGGATAAAGTTAGAAGTTCTAGCATTCAGCTCCTAAATTTCTTAGGGGAAAGAGGTCTAAAAGTATCTCAAAAGAAACTGCAATTCATAGAACCAGAAGTAACATATTTAGGGCATATAATTGGCCAAGGGTACAAAAAGTTAAGCCCCGAAAGAGTTTCAGGAATTCTGTCCATCCCTGCCCCAAAGACTAAAAGAGATATTAGAAAATTATTGGGCTTGTTTGGGTATTGTAAATTATGTCTCAATCAGTATACAACATTTATTAGTAATTGTGGATCACCTCACCCATTGGGTGGAGGCATTCCCAACCAAAAGAGAGACAGCACAAGTAGTCACAAAAGCAATCCTGGAAAACATCATTCGCTGATATGGGTTAATAAATAATATTGATTCTGACTGGGGTCCACACTTTACTGCCCAAGTATTACAACAAGTCATTGAAGCCCTGGGGATAAAATGGAGGTTGCATACTCTCTGGCATCCCCAGAGCTCAGGAAGAGTAGAAAGAATTAATAAAACCATCAAAAACGTATGTCCTGGGTTGTAGTATAGGATGTGCACAAAGTATTCTATCACCATCTTCATGAACTGTTGAATCCAATTGTTGAAGCAGTCTTCTCCTAGGCCCCCCTCCCTCTTCTGTTAATGTGTCTTCTGTTAATGGCCCATCAAATGCCTTGCTGCATGACTCATAGATAACTCCCTCTGGGAGCTATCTCTCTTTAATGGGCCATCAAGGACCCCCTGTATGACTCATCATCCCATTGTGAGATGCTCTGCCCAGGGGGAGGAACCAAGCATTCTCACCTGGATATAATCTGGGATTTGGGACAGTACAAGCAGCTCTTACCCACTGGATTCCCAGGGGACCAGAGCTACCGGACCTTTCTACGGGATCACTGCTTCAGGGAGACCCCCTCATCTGGACTGCTTCCATCACCCTGCTCAGGTTGTATTCTGACTCTGTCAGTGGTCTTTTGTATTACTGCATTTATTCTATTTTATTTTACCTTTTTTCTTTTCTTCTTATTAAATTGTATTTCTGACTTGGAGCCTCTCATTTGTTTTGCTTTCAAACCACTACAATGTGTTAACCAAATTAGTTGCAGAAACCCAGATGAATTGGCTTAGATGCCTACCCTTGGCACTGTTGCGAATTAGAACAAGGCCCCAGTCAGATATCAGAGTCTCACCCTATGAGATGATGTTTGGACTCCCCTTCTTAATGACCCCATATAGCACGGGAATTTACCCAGAGGGAGGAGCAGCCACCCAAAAATACCTAAAAGTCATAGGGAGTACATTAGAAGATCTCAGAAACAAAGGCTATCTTCCCCAGACCTCTCCCTTAGATGCTAAAATACATGACATCAATCCAGGAGACTGGGTGTTAGTTAAATCATGGAGTGCTGCACCTTTAACTTCTAACTTTGAGGGCCCTTTTCAGGTCCTACTTACCACCAATACTGCCGTACAGATCCAAGAGAAAGGGTGGATACATATAACCCGGATTAAAGGATCTGTACCACCTCCCACTAGAGTCAGAACCAAACACATCCCCTACTGAGTCTTCTAATAAATGGACTGTGACCAGGCACTCCAATCTAAAGCTAACCCTCCAAAGAAAACCTAAAAACTGTTAAAAACTGTTAAAAACAACCTGTTAGAAATTGTTAAAAGAACCCCCAAAACTGTTAGAAACTGTAGTGAACGTGTGTTAAAAGGTTAAAATACCCCCCCTTCTGTTTCCTCCACTTGATTAGCTCTGATCTTGGTGTAAATCAATCTCCTATAGAACACCCCCTAAGTAAAAGTAAATTAGTAAAGGGAAAAGCAGAAAGTGTTGGCACTAAGAGAGTAAAGAACCCAGTACTGAAACCAATGGGCTCTCCTGTAAGAGAAAAGAGGGACCAGGAGGCAAGGCTGGGTGAGTCTACATTCTGACTGAAAACAGCCGTTCCAATCACTAAGTGCAACCCAGTGGTTGTAGAGCACAGGGGAATGCCTCATACCAGACTCCTGGGAATGCTCTTACTAATCCTGCATGTCAACAACACGCTAGAAAGTCAGGAGGGCCCATGTACTAGATGCTACTACCCCCTTTACAAGGGAGAAGAAACCAGATCTCTGATACGGGTACATACTAATCTAAACTTGGACTGTGTCAACCTCTCTCTGTTAGCAACCTGTCGATTGCTGGATCTGTGGGAGTACCCAAATGGCTGAAGCCTGGCCTTGGGAAGGGATTAGCTTAAAGCCAATAGAAATCTTGAAATGGATACAAACAAGGCAAAAAGTACCAACTATTGGAGAGAGGAGAAAAGAACAGTGGGAATTAAAGTCTAAAATAATTGGAGAAGAGTGTATATGTAGAAAAGGGGAAATGTATAAAACCCCAGCAGAAGAAATGTCTTGTAAAAGATACTTAAAGGTAAAACATCCAGTTGCTAAGTGAATCCCTAAAGAACCCAACAAATACTGGTCCATTGAGAAAAGAGAAACTGGGTGTGTCTACCAGGAAAGATATGGATTACATGAGTGTGCCAGAAAGGGAATAAATCCATTCTGGGGAGTGAAAGAAATATCCAAGTACTGGGAGTTTCCAATGACTATCAGTAACGTTCCTTGAGAAGCCCCAGAAAACCTGTTTTGGATATGCGGAAATATTGCTTACACTAAATTGCCAGGATATTGGACCGGCAGTTGCACTATTGGGATAATTAAACCATCATTTTTCCTACTCCCAAAAGAGTCTGGATCGAACCTAGGGGTCCCAATATATGATGATTTGGATAAATCTGGCTGACAAAAAAGAAGCTTAATTGAAATTGGAGGAATGCAAACATGGAAAAACAAAGAATGGACCCCCAAAGAGATAATTCGCACTTATGGGCCAGCAACTTGGGCTCAAGATGGGTCCTGGGGATACCGGACTCCAATTTATATGTTAAATCAGATTATAAGATTACAGGCAGTACTCGAGATGGTGTCGAACCGAACTGCCCTAGCTTTAGACCACATAAGTGACCAACTATCCCAAACTAGGACTGTAGTATATCAAATCAGACTAGCAGTAGATTATTTATTAGCCGATGAAGGGGGTATATGTGGGAAGTTCAACTCATCTGAGTGCTGCCTAGAAATAGATGACCGAAGTGAGGTCATTAAAAATATCTCAAAAGACATCTGGAAGCTGGCCCATGTTGGAATACAGAAATGGACCCCTACGTTCGATACCAGCTGGTGGGACAATTTCTGGTCATTAAACGGAAGTTGGTGGAAAAAAATAGCCTTTTTTGCCATGTGTGCAATTGCTAGTTTAATCCTCCTACCCTGTATGCTTCCCTGTATAATCCGAATTGTAACATCTGCTGTACAAGCAAGTAATAAAGAAGTAAGAAAAATCATGATAATGAGTGATCAAGAACATCAGGATGCCAAACAGATTTGCAACCAAAATCAAAAATTAAAGAAATTGTACTTTCAAGAAGAAGTAATTGCTAATTGATGCGAGCTTGAGCTCGATCAAAGAATTAGAGGGGAAAGTGTAGAGAATAAATTGTTAGAAAGTTGATACAAAGTTAAGTTATGAGTTAATAAGGATGGTGGGTTGTTGGTTGGGTGAGTTGTTGTGTAAATTCCCTTACCGTTGGGTATGGCCCCAGCTGCTCCCCTCTCCTCCGAGACAGTGAACCACCCAAGACTATGAGGAGGAGGATGACATCACCTAGTATTCAAATGTCGGATTCCCATGAGACTTAGGGGAGAGGGAATTCATCTACTGGAGACCCCTAAAAACAACGAGCCACGACCCCCGTGCAGGTAAAGAGCTGAAGTAACACTCCTAACCAGAAGGGACATTGGATGACATCAAAGCTCTAGTCAGGACTCCTTGCCTTCGTCACCCTAACCAAAGTGAGTCAGGAGTGACATGGGGTCCCTGAACCTGAAACCAGCAGGTGTCTTTATGTAGACTCCCATGAGGAAGGAAGGCCCAGATCTGCCAGACGACAGAGCTGACATCCTCCTCCTCCACGCCATATAGTCAGCAGCGGTGGTGTGAGCGCATCCCACGGACTCCCTTCCTAGACTGTTCCCAATAAAGATGAAATCGCTAAGGAGCTGGTCTCCTAGCATTCATAACAGTGAGACTCAAAACAAAGGAGCAGATCATTTTTTCCCCTAAATCTTTGTCTGAAGGTCTCAATCTACTTTATAGGCAAATTTATAGGTTCTTATCAACCATAATAAAACATGAGATGTGCTGATCCACACTATTCCACAGGGAAAAAAATCAGGCCAGGAGTCACATGTGCAGGAAAACTTGTGGAAGGGGTAGAAAGAAGAGGAAATTTCAGTGCAGAGATTTTTACCAATTATCTTGTTAAGAGGAAAAGGTTTCTCCTGCCTTTTCCACCTTGAATCTTCCATGGATTCACCTACAAAAATTTGCTTTTCAGATGCAACAGATTTTATGTTCTTTCACTGTTTGCTCCCTATTAGCAGGGAATATATTCATCATTTTATGGGCCTGTATGAGTAAAATTAATGGTAAAGTTACTCTGAGAGTTGTTTTGGCCTTTATTTAACAAGGTAACCTATTAATTGCTTAAAAATTCAGCAGCCACCACCACTTCTGGCCTTTCTTACCAGGGCCTGCTTGTTTAAAAAGATGGATGGGAATTTATTTTAGTCCTGTCAGTCACAGGGTGTTCGTTATGGCCAATCAACCCCTTCCACCAGTCTCCAGAGAGAAATTCTCTGACATTAAGGAACAATTTCATCATAAAATTTTCTATATTCATTATGAACACATCTAAGATCGATCTGGGGGTAAACACAAGCCCATTCATTTTAAAAGGTTAGTCTTTCTATGTCTGTTATATAGATTATATATACACATTTATTATATTGCATATAAATGTCGTGTGACCTTTTTCTGCTGTGATCCACAGTTTAGTGGGGCTTATATAAAAGCACAGCTGTCACATTTATTTTACATCCACATGGAGCTGAATTCCACACAGAATATCTCTGAAATTGCTGCTTTAAGCAAGTTTGAGGCACAGTTTTTAAAATACGTTAATAGAAATACATTGGTGCAAACTGCCTGGTGGAAATTAGGTGAAGAGTGTAAGATTTATTGGTACATTATTTACCAGGAAAACAATGGATGTGCCAGAGGGGCTCTGCAGCCCAGGAGGGTTTTTTTCCAGCCTCTGCCCTTGATCCTCTTTGCAGCAGGGCTTGGGATGCTCCAAGGCTGAACATGGGAATGGAGCTGCCTGTCAAGATACACAGGATCATGGAATAACAGGAATATTCAGGTTGGAAAAGACCCCCAAGACCATTGAGTCCAACCATTCCCCAGCTCTGCCAAGGCCACTATTAACCCAAGTGCCACATCCACAGGGATCTTAAATCCCTCCAGGGATGGGAACCGCTCCTCAAGGATGGGGTCTCTGTGCAGGATGGGTGCCCTGGACAGCCTGTGCCAGTGCTGGACAATGCTTTACCTGAAGAAATTTTCCTTAATATCCAACTAAACCTCCCCTGGCACAACCAGTGATTAAACCTCTCCTTCCTCCTCTCTTTGCCCACTCAGTCAGGATCATCCCTTCACTTTCATGCTGTCACCATTAAAGCTTTTTGTGTTATTGAAACATTAATTTTTAAGAATTAAAGACTTTAGTTAAACTAGATATTGCTGAGGTAATATAGACAAACTTCCCTCTATTAACAGTAGCTGGATTTAAGGAACCGATAAATCATGAGGCCTGTTTATGTATTCTGACTAATCAATAGACTCCAAGAATACAATACAACCATAAATCAAACAGCCCTGGAAAAACAGGATTCAGTTGTCACGTAGCACTAAAAGGTTAAAAAGTCAAAGCGAAGAAGACCCGTTTACTTCATCATTTTGAGACCCCACCCCATAAAAAAGACCACCGACCCATTTCAAAGAACAAACTACGCATGCTTAATGGCTTTTTGGCTAATTACCATACGGAGCGGGGAATGGGATGTACCAGAGCTATGAATATGTATTTGTGTTTTGGGTATTCAATACTCCTGTACATAAAAAGACCCTGTGATTGTAATAGATGTGATTATAAATTCGTGCAATTAATACATAGAAGGAAGTTATAGCAGATGATAGAATGTATATTTTCTATAACCCTGTGAGTATAAAAAGTAACCTTGATTCCCGGACTGGGACGGGCGTTCACCAAATACCAGGACATGCTTTGTATACAAACTAACATCTCGATTTACACCAGAAAGGAGGGTGGCTTGCCAGGATGTAGCTCCTTGAGCTAATCAGATCTTGGGCACCCGGACCATCAACCCACCATCAACCCACCATCAAGCCACCATCTACACATCGACACCCATTTCAAGGGTGGACCCTGCATTTGACGACATCATCATCCCAAAGGAGGATTCCTGGAAGGTCCTTTCAGACTCGGCCCAGCACCGGGATATCTGTTCAGGGTTCATCATCAAGTGAAAGACTGGGCTTGAATTTGAAAAACACAATACCTCTGCTGCCGGGATGCACAAAATACAGTATAAGAACTCAGACTCAAACCCCAGCAAATGGTGGAACAGTGCGAGATAGCAACCCTGCTGTCAGTCGGCTGTTTCACCCAACATTCGAATGTTGTTCCCTGTGGCTGTCCCAGATAGATTTAAAATGGAAAAATAAAACTTATTATTTTTCTGTCCGATTGGCTAGTTGATCATTTATAACAGATTGGTGCCGTGACTCGGATATAATCGTAGTGCTGTGGGAACCCCTTTGTGTGGGAGGCGCCCCACTGATTTTTCAGTGGCCCGACATAGTGGGAAACCCCATAGCACCGATTGTATTCTGACCAAATTTAGGGAAGCCACAAAATAGGGAAAAGGCCCTAGGATCCAGGGAGGTAGAACTCAGGGAAGACCCGGAGAGGTCTTCGGAACCGCGGCAAATTTCCACTCATAAAACTCTACGTGCACGAAGAATCCACGCAAGAAAAGGAGCTGTAAGTATTGCTGGTTGAGTGGGGGTGATTGGGCGAGTGAATGAGACGTGATTTTATCACGCCGCGAGTGTGGACCTGAAGGTCGTGGTTCCAAACTCCCGCGAGGGACTTGGCCGGCCAACGGGGAAGCGCATCGGGACTCGTCAAGCCAAAACCGGGGGAGGTTTTGGGGACCGATCACAGGCAGCTAAAAAGGGAAGGTAACGTTCCTTGGGAGTTCGGGAAACTGGTAAACCTTTTTGGCTCGGGCTGGGTATAAGCCCACAGAAAATCCAAGAGAGGAAGTCTATAACCGGACGAAAAGGCCCCCGGCTCAGCTCGCTGGATGGGTAAGTAGTACGGTGGGAAAAGACACTAACTCACTTGGTGGAGGGGTTAAGGGAAAACCCCTAGGTTTCGGTAACAGGAATCACTCACAGAAAACATAGAGGTAAGTATGGGGCAGAGAAAGAGCACACCCCGCAAAGAAAAACAGGAGGAACACACTTTAGGGGAAGGGAGTAAGGCACTCGAGATTCCCCTGGAAAGCCCATTGGGGTGGATGCTAGAAAACTGGGAAGAATGCCCAAAAAGAAAGGGAAAATCTAAGGAAAAATGATATACTATTGCATGGAGGTGTGGGGAGGAAAAGAGATAAAGAACCATGTGATTTGGTCTGTGTTCGGCACTTAAAGGACCTGCAGAGCCTTAAGTGAATATGTGAGTAGTAAGAAACCGCAGGACCATGAGGAGAAAGAGTATACAAGATTCTGGGAAAAAACTAGGACTGGGTTGTTCACAATAAAAACTAAAAAGGGAACGGAGGCTCGGAGGGAGGAGTGGGACCCACTTAATAATCTCCCTCCCCCATACCTAGTACCTGTGCCACCGCGCATGCAGGCTCAGGCTTCCCCATCCACACTCCTGAGAGACACAGAGAAACAACGCAGAGGAGGCAGTCCGTCCCTCCCAATGGAAGCTCAAAACCCCAGAGGGAGCTACTATTGCAAAAGGGGGCACTTCAAAGGGAACTGCAGTGATGGAAAGTCAAAGGGGGTTTCAAGAGGACTGAGAGTGTCAAGGGCCTTTTTGGTAGGAAAGTCCATAACATCTAAAAATCCCTTGATAAAATTTATAACTTCAAAAGAAGTACTAAAGAATATGTTATCTTGTTAAAACAAAGGAGTGTTAATCTGTTTCTGTTATCTTTGTGTGAGCAAAAAGTGTGTGTTTGTTGTGGACCTTACTTGTATTTTTAGAAAAAGAGGGTTTTTTGTGCAACTAGTGCTATAAAAGTGTAGCAAGTAAAAAAAAAGAAATTTTAGAAAAAAAAATGAGTTAAAAAGAGAGGAGAAAGAAGCTAGGCACAGCCACCCCCGTGGCTACTGTCAGCAGCCTCACCAGTGCCTGTCCTAGCGTCTGTCGTGCCCACCCTCCCCCTCCTTTTCCTGCTTTGGTTCGGACTCCCGAGGCTCCCACCTGTATCTTGCTGCAGCAACCCTTTTCTCTCTCCGCTCAGTCCTTGTTCCAACCCTAGCGCAGCGGGGGGGGTTTTCTATCTCGCCTAATCTTGGTTGTTCTGCCTGCGGCATCAGTGCAAGGTTTTCCCCTTGAGGTTTTTTTCTTTTCTCCTCTTTCTCGGCGCAGTTTCCGCCCCCCCCTCTCCCTCTCTCTCCCCCCCTTCCCTTGTGCTCCCATTCGGCCCGGCCCCGCCACAGCCCCAGCGCGGGCAGGGCTGTGTCTCCCCTGGTCCCGGCTGCTCTGCCGGCGGCGTTCGTGCTGGGTTTGTCCACCCAGCCTTGCTAATTTCTGTCGTGAGGGGCGCCGCGGCTGCCTTGCAAACCTAGGAATTCTGTCTGTCTCAAAATGCAAGGTCCGTGGCAGAGCTGCCAGATGCCCTGCAGGTCACCTAGCTCTCGCCAGGAGACCCCTGTCCACAGCCTAGAGGCAGTCCCAAGCCCCTTTTTGCATCTCATGTTTCTAAAAGACTTAGCTTAGGAGTCCCGATTTTCTCCTCCCTGCCTTTGAAAAATTAATCCATAAAACAAAGTCTGCTCTTATACCTGTAATAAATAATCCTTTTTGATACAAGAAGGCTAGCTAGGACCCAAGAAATGTCTCAATTTACAATTATATCCCAGAAAGAACAAAGATTTGATTTTCTTAAAAATATTCTAATATTTGGAAAGCATGCATCGAACACAATAGGATGTAAATGTAAGTAAAAAGTCTCAAGATTAAAAATGTCTTGCAAGGAGAAAATGTTAGAATGTTCCTCTAGGTAGTTTAAAGTACGTGTTTATTAAAAATAGTACATGTTTTAAAGAAAGTTTTGGAGGAGATAGAGAAAAATGGTTTGTAGATGGATCATCAAGGTGAAAAGGTGAAAAGGAAGAGAAAATCAGGGTGTGAAAAATAAAGTTTAAAACAACTCCTAAAAGTTAAAGTATAAATTTAGAAAGTATTAGTTATATTAGTTATAGAATTGTAAAGTTAAATGTTAAAAACTCTTTGTACTCATGTTTGTAATATATCATGACCTATCAAGCAAGAATGTCGTTTCCATGGCAACGTAAGACTCCTACACCGCTCTACTCGGCCTGGCTATCTCAACCCCCCTGCCCCCTGTCTCCTACTGTAACACCCCTTATGGTAATTAAAGATCCCAGGATGCAACACCTCAGGAAAATCGGGACAACTTCCAAAAACAAACAGTAATTAAGACTCTTTAACAACAACTTAAAACAAAAAGGATAATAACCATGAAGACTGAAGAGTGCAAGCCAATTGATACCAGGACCTTTAGATCTCGCCGTGACCAGAAGAGCAATCTGAACATCCGACTCATCAGTGGAAATCACATTGGACTGGAATTGTCGGGAGCATGCTCCCGTGAGGGGGGAGGCTAATTCCCCACTCGGCTGTGTGCAGCAGCAGAGTGTCCAGCCCCCCCCTCCTTCTCAGCACTGCGGTGGAGGCCACCCCA
>JANPWX010018391.1:106554-120706 GCA_024734555.1 Trochalopteron elliotii | reverse complement strand
AGAGCTCTGTTACCTTCTCCGGCCAGAAGTGAAAAAAGGGCCGAGCCACCTGGGATCTTTGATTTAAGCCAGGGTTCTCCAGAGGTGTGGACAATTCTTCTATTGGTCAGCCAGAGTCCATCCCCAGCCTCACATCTGTGCTAAACCACCACATATGTCAAAAGAAGTTTTCATTTATTTCCAAGTGTTCAAATTGTTATTGCACATATGCCATTTAATGATTTTTTTATTTGAACATTAACATAATTATAGTTGGAGGGTGCATATTTCCAGTGACAGTCATGCAGACATTAAGACTGGCTCAGGTAAAATGATATTTTATTATTATTAGAGGCAGAAATATAACTGTCAGATGGAAAACTTTTTAAGCACACAAGCTAAGTAAAATCAAATTGTGCCGAGTTTTCTCAAGTAATTATAATCACTGATTAAGCAAGGGTGTTATAAGAGGAACTAATAGTTATTGATTAACAAATACTAATTTCTTTGAACATCTCTACCATCAATTTCCACAAAACAACTAATCACTATTATGAAAACTTTTTCACTTAATCCCCCAAAATTAATGAATTTAATTCTCCACCTTCCTGAACACAATTATATTGTACACAACTGTCATCCAATGACCTACTTACTACCACAGTAGTCTGAGGACAATGTTTCCTCTATTATGATAATCATGCAGTTTAAAGTGGTCATATGAAAGTTTTGAGGTAAAAATGGGTTAAATCTGGTTGCAAAATTTCAGACTTAAAGGAAAATATGTACATACCACAAATAAAAACTACACCTAGAATCTGTTGATAGTGATCTGAAGCAATTTATTTTATACACTCATCTGAAAATTTTAGCAGATATTTCATACTTTTTCTATTTCATCCAAATATCCTGACATGCCATTAAGAGTCACTCCAAAAAGAATGATGAAACCACAGCTGCTACCAGAAAACATCTCTTCACACTTTTATTCACCCTCAAGCAGTTTTTAAAAACTCCGGTTTACTGAGCCATACAAAAACATAGCTTAACTTTATTTGAAATATGTCAACAATGGATAAGTTTAAAAGTGGGTGGAGGTACCTGACATAATGGTTAAAATTAAATAATATATTATTAAATAATATATATTTGATTTGATGAAGTCATGTTTCCTCACTCTTCAATATCCATTTGTATTGAATTATAAACTCTGCAGTACAGGAACAGTCTGTGTATGGCACTTAGGAGAATAGGACTTCCATGCATGTTTGCAGTATAAACAATTATACTAAAACATTCAAAAAAAAAAAAAAAACAAATAGTAAATCCTGATTATGCACACACTTGAAAAAATACAATAAATTTAACATCAAATTGGAAAATTGCAGCTGAACCAAGAAATTGTTATATTTACTACATAGTCTTGAAATGTCAATTTTCATTAAGCTGTTTCAAATCCGAATATACACGTCCAAAGGAGGGCTACAAAGATGATTATAGGGATGGAACACCTCTCTAATGAGGAAAGGCTGAGAGAGTTGGGGCTGTTCAGCCTGGAGAATAGAAGGCTTCAGGGAGACCTTATTGCAGCCTTTCAGTACTTAAAGGGAGCCTATTAAAAACATGGGTACAGACTTTTTAGTAGGGCCTGTTGTGATAGGACATGGGGCAATGGTTTTAAATTAAAAGAGGGGAGATTCTGACTAGCTATAAGGAAGAATTTTCTAAAAATTAGAGTGGTAAGACACTGGAATAGTTTTGCCCAGAAAGGTGGTAGATGCCCCATCCCTGGAAACATTCAAGGTCAAATTGGATTGTGCAGATCTAGTTGAAGATGTCCCTGTTCATTGCAGGGGGGCTGGACTAGATGACCTTTAAAGGCCCCTTCTGACCTAAACTATTCTATGGTCTTCTTCCTTTGATTAACTGAATTAAGTCAGAAAATAAACTCTTATCCAATTCTGCTAACACATTTCTTCACTGTAGGTATTATTGTCAGCTAACTTTGATCTGTCACCTTTAACTTCTGCACTGGCATGCCCCTTATCACTCCAAGTTCTATTCAAACATCATATTCTCCCTTCTTCATTCCATAGTTTGTGACACCTACCAAGAAGCCCTTCATCTGGGGCAGCATCTAGTCTAATAGAACTTCCAGAGGGCAGAAGACTCGTACCAGAATAGTACACTGGTAGACAATCAAAGTTCACTAGAGTAATGATCCACTGTGTACCAGTCTTCCATTGTAAGCACTTGTCATAGACAGGTAGAAGAATTATAAAATAAAGGCCTCATAAAATCAGGCCTGCTATATTAAATTAGTAGCTAGCCTGTCATCTCTTCTAAGTGTAGTTAAGCAATTTGCAAGTTCCCATGTGAAAACAATCTTGGTATGAGAACTCGTTAACACAACCACCTATTCCTGGGTTGAAAAACAAATGCACCTGTAATAACAAGGGATTTGTCCCATGAGAATCAGTAAAGAAAATATGTAAACAATCCAAGAATAGAGAGATTTGATGGACAAGTAGAATACCTTTTACTAAACCAATAGATTAATTGGCAAGAAAGCTATTAACCAATTAAAGTTGCACACGAGGTCTGTAAAAACTGTATAAAATGAGTTGTGTGAATAAAGAATTGGGCTTTTCCCGCATGAAGAAAATGGAGTCTCGGCTGACTTATTACAACAAGCACTAAGTACATTCTGTACAAAATATATAACAGTTGTGCGCATGTAAGCCACACAAGGCAAGCAAAGTTAAATGGTTTGGGCAGGCAGTGTGGACAGGGCAGAAGCATGATAGCCAGCTGTCTTGGCTGAAGCAATCTTATGTCCCTTTGTTTAATCTATGTTACAGTCTAGTTTAAATATCATTGTTTACACAATACTCTAATTTGGAGCTTTTAAATACTATCTTACTCTGAGATATATGTCTATTATTGTAAAAGTTTATGCATCACTGGTATGAATGAGAGGGGAAAGCTTAGACAAGTACTTTTACAGGTTTCTGGCAGTAGACAGCAGCTTTATTGAGGCAGCCAGCACCCCAAAACCCACTCTTGCTCACAAGTTCTTAATAATGACTGATCAGGCCTATTACAACATGAATTATTTATTGAACAGGCCAAGGAAAACAGACATAAGACCTTAAAAAGACTACTTACTACACAGGATAACACAAAAAGAAATTTACAAAAAGAAGTACTAGTAGATAAAATACAGTGCACAATAATAAATGTACCTATGCTACAGCTAGCAAAGAAATAGTATAGATTAGGAGCCAATGTTGTTGCAGTGCATGATTAAGCCCTTCAAAGTTTTATATGTAATTTATTTATTTTGTACTTGGTATGTCCCTTCCCGAATCCTCTCACCCATCCCCTGATCCCCTTGGTATCTCCCAGAGGGGAGCCCCTTGTCAATCACCCTGGAAACTTGAAGAGAGATCATCTTCCATTTGGCCAGGTGCTCAAGCACCTGCCCTCTTCAATTGTCCTGCTAAGTGTCCCACTCTAGAACCTCCCAACCCCTTCCCATCCATTGGCCCGAATTCTCCTGTGGCCTCAGGCTATGTCCTGGGGTACATAAGGGAGAAGGACAGGCCAAGCCTTGCTTTTTGCGCGTGGAGCTGCAACAATAAACACCTTTCAAACCCACAGCAGAAGTCCGCTCTTCACTCCAAAGCCTCACCCACACTTCCAGCTAGCAGATCTGAGGGACCCACGAACTATTGAGGTTGGTCTGGGGTAAGCAGCCTGCTGGTAGCAGTCCCCCAGGAGGAAACCACTGCACCCTAAAATCAAGGAAGAGGAAACCCAAGAATTCCTCCCGAATCCCTCTCCAAAAGAAATCGAGGAATTCGAGAAGATAGGGGGGAGACTTGAGGAGGGGAAATAAAAATTACCTAATGGGAGGGAACTGTTGCCAAAGGAACGTGCCAGGAAAATTCTACAAAGACTACATCAGCAGACTCACTGGGGGTCCCAGGCTTTGGCAGAACAATTTTTAATGTTCTTCGGATGTAAAGGTATATATGAGCTAGCAAAACAAGAGGTACAAGGGTGTATGATATGCCAAAGGATAAACCGGGTGAAATTCAAACAGATGGTCTTAGGGGGAAGCCCTGTCGCCTACAAACCATTTGAAAGAATCCAGGTGGATTTTACCGACCTACCAAAAATAGGGAGATATAAATTCGTATTGGTAATAGTTGATAGACTAACACACTGGGTTGAAGCCTTCCCCCGGGCGAGGGCTACAGTTCAAACGGTGTCCAAAGTGTTGTTGGAAGAAATCATCCCACGATACGGGGTGATGAATCACATAGACTCCAATCAAGGTACCTACTTCACTTCAAAAATTATTAAACAAATTTCAGAAGCCCTAGGAATCTGTTGGCAGTATCATATCCCATGGCACACCCAGAGCTCAGGGCAAGTAGAAAGGATGAATCAAACTCTAAAAGCACAACTGGCAAAATTAATGCTAGAAACAAAAATGTCCTGGGTACAGTGTCTTCCTCTAGCCCTGTTAAATATTAGGACCATGCCTCACTCAAAAATTGGACTGTCGCCGTTCGAGATGCTGTACGAGATGCCGTACCAGCATGGAATGCCTATGGGACATCCTCGAGTAGAGGACAATCAAATACAATCCTATTTGATAACTATTAACCAAAACCTACAAGATCTCCGAAAGAGAGGGCTGATCCCTCAGAGCGCCCCCTTGGGGTTTGCTATTCACCAAATAAATCCTAGGGATAAGGTTCTAGTCAAAACCTGGAGGGAGGTCCCTCTAGCATCACATTGGGAAGGTCCTTTTATCGTCCTTCTCACCACAGATACAGCAATCAAGAGTGCGAAGAAAGGTTGGACCCACGCCTCACAAGTAAAGAAGGTCGAACCCTCCCACACTACTCCAAAGTGGAAGGTGTCCTCCTTACCTAAGGACTTGAAGATCAGACTGCAGCGGCAACCTAAATGACCAAAGAGGACCAGATAAGTTGCACCGTGCCAGACTGAATGTTTTCCGTTTATACATTTTCAGTGTGTATATTGTAAACAGATTTGGGTAGCTCACTGTCAAGGGGGGAGGCAACCAAAAGGATTGTGCACTAAGCATTTGGAGGAGGAACAAAAAGAGACAAGCAGCCTTCTAGTGTTTGCCACTCGTGCCGAGATTCTAGAATTGGATTCTCCAAATTGTTATTTAATATACAAAAAGGGGACAAAAGGGAAATTGGATGCCAAGGCAGAAGTTCTAGCAACTAAGTGCAGGAGGACTACAAAGGTACCTTGCCGGTCGAATACGGTCAAATTGTCCAAGTGGGGTGCTTATAAATGAAGGTTTGCAGCTCGAACTATTGAAACCCCTGAAGCATACGCCTGCTGCCAAGAAGATGGTTTACCCCGCTGCTGGTTGCTCCCCCACGGGCGAAGGGCAAAGCAAAGGGGTATTCCTGTGGGGAATCGTAATCCTAGTAGTCCTGAGCCAAGCCATGTGCCAAGCGGACGGGACGGGTCGTACCCTGAGAACCCGGAAAGGCAGAAACCCCAGAATGAATGCGAACAGTGCCTGCAGGTGGCACTGAAAGGACAAACGACCTCAAAGACCATAGAATACCGTGCTCAATTCGATTGCCAAGGGGGGAAACCAAAAGGGTATTGTTCTTTTAATGGCACTCAATTCAAAGTTTGTGAATTGGAAGGGGGGGTGGCGTGTCACAACCCGACGGCAAACCCTAGGCATGGCCTGTCTAAAAACAAGGATAAGAGCTCCTCCATTCACTATTTGCACAAGCGAAAAATAAGGGAAATGCCAACTATCTTGGTGTGTGATCAATGTAATTGGAAGGTATGGATAGGAGGAAAAAAAAAATCCACCTTTCTAGCATACTATCAAGTCAATAAGCTGTGTTATGATTAAAGTAAATTGGGAATCTGTACTGTGGGAAGGAAAATGTACTAGGTGGAAAAGAATCTAAATCATGAAGCAAAATCCTTTATAGGCAATGAACCCATAGTACTAGACCTCCTCAAAAATGATGACAACAGAATCTGTTTGCAGTTTCATGAAACCTTTTGTTTCTCAAAGAATGAGGAAGGTCTAGACCCAAAAAGTAAGGTACAGATGCTGACTCAAGAACTAAAAAGGCAAGAAGCAGAGGCAAGAAAAAGAAAAATGGAGCAAGAAAGGTTAAAGACTCTTAGTGAACATTATGAACAATTGGAAAAACAATATAATGATTGGGGGCTGCCAGCCCCAAACCAAAACCTATTCATAGATTTAATGCAGGAGATCACCATGGAGCTGGGGCTCTCTGTTGGATCTGTGGAGGACTAAAATCAGCCAAGAGGTGGCCCTGGAAAGGTGAGAGTTTAACCCCAGAACAACTTCTAAAATGGGATAACACTCAAATTTCAAAAACTATACAGAGACCTGAGGGATGGATATTGGATAAAAGGATCTTTAGAACAGTATGTATCAGCAGAGAAGGGAAGGAATACACTGAGCTGGTAGGATACACCCCCTGTATATCTACCCTGGTGGTAAATTCGAATGATAAATCCAAGACTTGGCAGCCCGAACCCCCTGCAGAGTTCTAGGGCCAAGAAAGAAAAGACAATTGTGAATGGTTTGAATCTATTGGACTTAGCTGGTACAAGAGTTCCAAAGCTAACCCTTACCAGTCCTTGGAAGGGCTGCAAGAGTATTGGAGAGAACCCAAAAAAGTGTCTAGGTGGAAAGCTCCTGATGGCATCTACTAGATTTGTGGTAAAAAGGCTTATAGTGAACTGCCTCGATAATAGAAAGGTGTAGCAACATGAGTTTCAGGTTTTTGAATTTGTATTTTGTGTTTGTTATAAGTCTGTACTTGGTATGTTCCTTCCACCCCCCCATTCCTACCCCTGTGGGTCCTCCTGATGTAACCCCTCCCCCTTCCATTCCCCATTGGGTCAGTGTTTCCCCGCCCAGCCCCCAAGCTGGGAAAAAGGGGACACACCAGGCCCACTCTCTCTCTCTCCTCACCCTCTCCATGCTACCAGCATGGTGAGAAGGGGCTCCAGCAAGGCCCCTTCCACATGGCTGCACTGAATAAACATCCTTATTAACCCAAGAGAGAGCACGATTCCTTCTTCCAAGCCTGACCCACGCACAGCCTGCTGAGCTGATGGACCCACATGAGATGTTTCTGTGGTCTGGAGGGATTCACTGCTAGCTGGTAGCACCCCCCACCACGAGAGAAACCTCAACAGAAAGGTTCCTGTACCTTGGGAATGATTAGGCCTTCCTTCTTCACTTTGCCCCAAACAGAGAGCAATCTATTAGGAGCCCCTCTTTTTGAAACCCTAGATAGACACAAAAGGGATTTAAGGAAAGAATTACCTCTGGCTGGGGGAAGCCAGAAGTGGGGGAATGAGGACTGGCCCCCAGAACGAATCATAGAATATTATGGTCCAGCCACGTGGGCAAATGATGGGAGTTGGGGATATAGAACTCCCATTTACCTCCTGAACAAATTGATAAGACTGCAGGCCATGGTAGAAATTGTCTCAAATCATACCTCGGAGGCCCTAGAATTGCTAGCCAAACAGCACTCACAAATGAGAGCCTTTGTGTATCAAAACAAATTGGCATTGGACTATTTATTAGCCAAAGAAGGAGGGGTCTGTGGGAAATTCAACGAATCAAAATGTTGTATAGAAATTGATGATTATGGGGAAACCATCAAAGGTTTGGCAGCTAAAATAAAAAAGGTAGCTCATGTACCAGTTCAATAATGGAACTCCATTCTTCAGGCCTCATGGTGGGATCAGCTGTTTGGGCAAAGGGCTTGGTGGAAGAAAGTTGTGTTTTTTATTTTATGTTCTGTGGCAGGAATAATGTTCCTGCCTTGTCTAATCCCTTGTTTAATATGATTAATTCACTCAGTAGTCCAAGGTTTGCAAATAGCGGCCATGCCCACTAATCCAAAACTCGCTGGAAGAAAAGCTGGCCAGATCTCTAAGATTATGAAGTTAGAAGAGAAAAGTTGGGCTGCTGAAGCGTTGGAAAAATTTGAGGAGAAAATAAAAGAGGAAAACATCTCATACCAAAAGTACTGTGAAAAAGTACAAGAGGAGTCTGATGGATATGATGAAGACTGGTATTAGAATTTAATTAGTTGGTGAATAGATGAAAAGGGGAAAGTACATAAAATGTAGTTGTTAGAAAAATGGGAATAAACACGAATTTAATGAGTTAATAAAAGAGGTGGAGGACTGTGATAGATATGTTGGTAAATTTGTGTAATAAAATATGGGAAATATAGTAAATGATAGAATGTATTAGAAATGTTATATTTTGTAGCCCTGTTAATACAAAAGTAAGTCCGGGTTCCTAGAATGGAGGAGGCATTTCCAAATATCAGGACATACTTTGCAAAACTGTGAAGTGACAGATTGTCACCCCGATTTGCACGAGAAAAGGGAGTAGCTCCCCAGGATGTTGCTTCTTGATGAAATCAGACCCTGTGCACCTAGACCATCCTGGACCATCGAAACATCGATGATAATCTCGAGGGTGGACCCTGAGTTTGGAGAAATCAACATCCCAAAAGAAGATTCCAAGAAAATCCTTTCAGACATACACCAGTGCCAAGAAATCTGTTTAGGATTCATCACCGGGTGAAAAGACTGTGTTTGAATATGAAGACACAATACCCCCGCCGCCAGGCACAAAATTCAGTATAAAACTCAGACTCAAACCCCTGCAAAATCGTGGAACAGTGCAAGATAGCATCCTTGCTGTCGGTCGTCTGTTTCACCCAACATTTGAATGTTGTTTTCGTGGCTGTCCCAGATAAATTTTAAAATGGAAAAATAAAATTTTTTCTCTTTATCCAATTGGCTTATATTCATTTATAACACCACTTTCTCAGGTAATTGGACTGTTTTTAATAGTTGCGGTATCTCTGCTGCATGTTTGATGGGGTTTTTTTGTGAGTTTAGTAGTCCTCTTTTTTTCTAAATGGCTTTATGTGCATGCACCACTCCAAAAGCATACTTTGAGTCTGTATAAATGTTTATTTTCTTCTCTTTTGCTATTTCGAGAGCACGAGTTAGTGCGATTATTTTAGCTTTCTGTGCAGAGGTGTTTGCTGGTAAGGGTCTGGATTCGATAACTTCTCTACAGGTAGTGACTGCATGTAAGCAACTGCTTTTCGACATGGGCTCAGGTTCTGGGCTAATATCTTCAGGGCAGTCCCTTGTTTTTCATGGGAAATCAGGAAGAATGGTTTACATACATCCAGAAGTCTTAAGGTTGGAGCTGACATGAAAGCCTTCTTTCAGTTGTTTGTAGGCTCCCTTTGCTTTTTTCTACTGAAGGTCTTTATTCTCATTTGCAATGGGTGTATACAAAGGTTTAACAAGCAGTCTATAGTTGTATATCTATAACTCACACTATCCTAAAAGGTGGGGGGGGTCGGCCTCTTTGCGGCTCTGTCTCAGAGTCCATTGTAATTGCCTGGGCCACACATGGCTCCTCTGTTCTGGTGGCTGTTAGAAGGTCCTTTTCTGGTAGGGTTTCTCAGGACTCCAGAGCCTTTGCAAGTTGTCTTTTAAATAAAGCCTATGGGAGTTGAGTTTTGCTCTCGCTTTTTATGCTTTTTTACCTAAATGCAAAAAAATTTCTGACTGGCTTTGTGGATAGGAATGCAAAAGAAGGCATCTTTTAAATTTAGAATGGTAAACAAAATTAACTCTGGTGTTAGGCATGTTAGCAATGTGTATAGGTTGGCTGTTGTATTTCTCTGGGTTATGGTTTTCCCCCCAAGGACCCCCTGAAACCTGAAGCCTGGAGCCTATAGGGCTTGACCCTTCATTCCTTTCTTGACCTGGTAGGTTGAGCCCCAGCTATCTTTCCGGCCAGGAGACTAGATAAGGCCCTGGTCTCCCTTATTCTTTCTCTTGCCCCCCCGGACACCCATCGAGAATAAAGCCTGGAAAAGACATGGGGTAAGAGCCTCTTTTGAACCTTTTGTCTTGTCCCTGGAATATTCCTCCCAAGGACTGAGCTAGCCAAACAGCCCCGGGGGCTGCAGGGAGGGGAATATTTCAGTTGATGCCCAACGTTGGTTTTTATGAAATATTAAAAGCCCACGCAGGAGCTGGAGGCCTTATCCAGGGGTCTCAAAAGCTTTTTGAGCACTTCAACTACCCTCACACCCATCAGCTGCTCTTTGCACGGCTGCGGGTGTTGCAGGAAGAGCTGGTAGCTTGCTACAAGCCCAGAAGCAAGTCGGCTCGGGACAAGGACTTCTGACACGGCTGCATGACACCCCACGGTCCACAGAACATAGGTAAAAATCCCCTCGTGTTGCGGCTACCCGGGTATAGCTCCTAGCTGGGGGAGAAGCTTTTACTAGTGGACTGGGGAAACCACGCAGCTGCCGGGGGAAGCTAGGACCCGACAGACACGGTTTGAATAAATGCGGTTTGTTGTTTTTTTTTCTGCCGGCTGGAGCCCGCCGCCAGCGGGGCCGCTGTGACCAGCAGAGACCGTGTTTCGTGGGAATACACGGCTCGGGTTGGGTCCCAGAAGCCAGGCTACGGCAGCGGGACCCCCCTGGTGTACCAGCAGCCGTGGAAAAGCAGCAACAGTGACGTTTTCCCCGTGCCGTGTTCCCCTGCCCATCCCTGCCCACTTGGGTGGGGGCGGGGATCGGGAAAAAGTCCGTGCTGTGTTCCTTTCGCGTCAGAAGATAGATACTGGGCAGATAGCTCTTAAAACAACAAAGAATATGGGCGTTCGGCTATCTGTTCATCAAAAGAGTGTATTACAACAGCTTAAAAATATTTTAAATGATGTTAAAATCCCTAGAAAGTTACAAACACGCTTTGTCTGCTGGCTAACAGCTGAAATCACAGATTCTGTCTTGCAAGATTTGAATTCGGTCTCATTTTGGGATAAAATTGGACAACTATTGACTTTAAAAATCGAAAATGGTGATAAAAAAGCTTCTCTATTCATTCCAATATTTTTGCAAGCTTGCAAGCAGCTGCTGGAAGCAGAACAAAGCAGACAGCCACAGATAAATCCTCCAAATACTACTTCCCTCTTTCCTGATTCCTCTGTTTCCGAACTGGAGGGGTTTTGCGAGCCTGCACAACAGAAACAGGACTCTGACACTCACCCCACCAGCCTGGGACTGCTGACCCCCCCACACTACCACATGGTGGAGGGGAATAGCGGACACCATGTGCTTGCTCCTTCTTCCCTCTATCCCTTCTCTTCCCTAATCCCTGCCCCAACCCCATATCCCTTGCCCAATCCATTCATGCCTTTGGCTGTCCCGTCCCATCCTACCTCCCAGTGCCTCCCCCTGCCTCCGAGCTACCGAGGGGACGGGGATGGGCCCCTCCCCCTCACAACCTCCAGCCTTGGTGCAGAGGGGGACGGGCAGCTCCCAGCCCACAGCCCTGGCGGCCAGGGAAGCGATTCCCTGCCGGCACGGGGACAGGAGCAGCCTCACCCACGGCCCCGGGAGAGGGGGGGAGAGCTGCCTCTTGCCAGACCCTGGGGAGTGAGAGAGGGAATACCTCCTGCCTCCCTGGACACTGCAAGAGCAGCAGAAACTCTAGTAACTCAAAGAAATGCTGATGAAAGCAGACTCTCTGTGGCACCTGTAGTTTATCTTGGTAAGAGAAACGGCAAAAGAACTTGCCAGCCGTTATCATATCAAGATAAAAAGGAGATTTGCAAAATACAGAGAGAATTTGGTAGATCCAGTGAGATTTTTAAAGGCATGATGAGAGCAACTTTAATTCAAATGAGATGGTACCTAGTGATGTCAAAGACTTATTCAGATGCCTGTTAACTCCCTCAGAGTATGATCTCTGGGAAAGCAGGTGGAAAAGGGCCCTGACAACAGTATTACAAGAGATTCACCGAAGTCCTGGTGAAGCAAAAGATGAGGATGGTAATGATATTACTCATGACCATCTGTGTGGTGAAGGTGAATGGCGCTGTCCAGAAAAGCAAACTCGAGTGTTATTCAAGTCAGTTTTAGATAAGATCTGTAATGTTGCAGAAAAAATGTTTTATCAGCTACCAACAATTGAAGTTAAGGGCAGTTATGTCAACATTAAACAGTCTCCTTCAGAGAATTTCTTGCAGTTTGTGGACTGTCTGAGAACACAAGTGGAAAGACAAGTGCAAGACCCGGTGGTGCAGGCAGAATTGATAAAGGAGATGGCTCAGAGGAATGCTAATGAGACCTGTCATAGAATTATTCTTAGCCTTCCCCTTGAACCATTGCCTAGTCTCACACAGATGATAGAAGCCTGTACCAGAAAAGCAGAAATGTTCAGTGCACCTGAAAGAAATCCAGGACAGGCACACCCACAGCCTGCAGCAGCTGCGGTACCAGGACTAAGGAGGCAACCAATGCCACCAGGCCAGCTGCAGCACATCATCTGCCTCCGTTGCAAAAAGCCAGGACACTTCGCCAGAGCCTGCCCACAAAACCAGAAACAGAAGAAGTTCAACAAACAAAAAATCTGAGCTTACAGCGTGCACCTGTCATTAATACAACTGCGTGCAAAGATATAAATATAGCGGGACCCACACTGGAGAATGCCTCTCTCTTAACAAAAAAGGGGGAGGATGGGACACATGGTGTGGGGGTGCAGGAAAATAAAAATGTCAAATGCTCAATTAACAAGGTTTGGCAGCTGCAGGGCCGATTTAGGCTCGTGACTACCAAAGGTTTTCATTTCAGATCTACTGATTGGGCAGTCATTACAGTGGACCTGTCAAACATCTCACCAGACCTGACGGTTTGCCTCATGGGACCGGACAGTGAGTATTTTGTTATTGGGGACACAGCACACACACCCTTAGAGATTGAGGTAGCGCCCATGGCCATTAAGGGAAAAATAACAGGCCTTATGCTGTTGGCATGTTGCATGCACCCACCTTTCTACCTGATAGAGGGGCAAATTCTTGCCCAGGCCATTCCTGTTCCAGCAGAGATCATAGCAGATGGAAAATCACCGGAAGTCTACTGGGCGGAGGTGGTGGGAGAGAATAAACCCTCTATGGCGTGCAACCTCGCGTGTGGGACAGACCGCCTCCATGTGGAGGGGGTCTTGGACACAGGCGCCGACGTCATGATTATACCTGAGACCATGTGGCCATCAAATTGGGAATTGCAACCTGTAGCGGGCAAACTTCAGGGCATAGGAGGAATCACATTGGCAAAAATTTCAAAAAACATCATGCAAATTGAGGGACCCAATGGAAAATTGGCAAGTGTCTGTCCATTCGTTGCAGAATATAAGGCCCCTCTGTGGGGGGGGGAGAGACACCATGTCCCAGTGGGGAGTCCAATTGGTCATTCCTAAGACACCCCAGGATTTTTGAAAATAGCCACTGTGGAGCGCCCTACCCAAAAGTTAACATGATTGGATAATACCCCAAGATGGATAGCGCAGTGGCCATTGAGTAAAGAGAAGCTCAAGGTGCTTAAGGAGCTTGTGGAGGAGCAATTGGCTCAAGGACACCTAGAAGAGACGACAAGCCCTTGGAATTCCCCAGTTTTTGTGATAAAGAAATGGGGAAGGACAAGTGGAGGTTGCTCCATGTTCTCTGGGAAATAAACAAAATTATAGAGGACATGGGACCACTCCAACCAGGGATGCCTAATCCAACATTGCTCCCTCGAGACTGGCAATTGGTTGTCCTAGATATCAAGGACTGCTTCTTCCAAATTCCACTGCACCCTGAAGATGCCCCAAGGTTTGCATTCTCAGTACCCACCATTAATTGAGAAGCCCCATTGAAACGCTATCACTGGAGAGTTTTGCCCCAAGGCCTCAAATCGAGCCCTTTCATATGCCAACAGTACGTAGCCTCATTGCTGTCCTCGGTACGTGCTGAGAGAAAGGATGCCATCATCCTTCACTACATGGATGATGTGCTTGTGTGTGCCCCCAATGACTCTATACTCCAACACATGCTTGACCTAGTGGTTAAGGTTTTAACATCTGCTGGATTTCAATTGCAGGAAGACAAAGTTCAAAAGATGCCACCTTGGAAGTACCTGGGTTTGCAAATCACTGCAAGGACCGTTGTTCCGCAGAAATTGGAAATTGAGTGCAATCTCAAAACCCTAGCAGGTCTCCA
>JANPWX010018391.1:87732-101561 GCA_024734555.1 Trochalopteron elliotii | reverse complement strand
TGATTGTGAGAGTGGCCAGGGACTTATTAATGTGGCCCATGTAAGTTAAAAGCAGGTTTTGCAAACCTTTTTCCCACTCTTTCTCCCATAAGCTGTATTGCATGGGAGATAACAGCAGCCAGGCAAGAGTTTTTAAATCATATGGAGTAATTGTGTGGGCAGCAAACACAGAGTCCAGCAAGCTTACAAAATGTGGCGAGCCAATACCATGCTCTGTAGCCGCTCGCCGAAGCTCTTTAATTTCTGAGAAGGACAGCTGTTCCCAATGGGCAGTTTGCCATCGCGTACCCTTATATATCACCGGAGCTACGATTTTTTCAGCAATTTCAAAGTCTCCCTCTTTCAGTGCTTGTTGTTTTAACCACAACCAGTTGTCATGAGGGTCGGGGGGATATAAATCAGGTTCTTTGTCAGGATCAATAGGTCCAGGATCAAAGGGATCCTCCTCCAGACCATCTCGATCACTTTCCTCGCTGTCATAGTCGGCAGTGAAAACCTTCGCGGAGCGTGGAGGGCCCCCCTCCCTTCTCCCCGCAATAGCTGGTGCCGGGGCTGTGGTTAGTGTTTGCTGCAGTGTGGGAGATGGAGATACAGTCTCTTCAGTTAAGGATTTATTAGATTCCACTGCAAAGGAGGGAGAAGCAGCAGTTTGTTTAGCTGTAGCAGCAGTCTCTTCAGTTTTTAAAGAGCATTGAGAATCTGCCGCAGAAGAGCAGGCATTCTCTGTATCTTGGGAGTTTTCTTGAGCCTTTAAGGTCTCAAAAGTCACTCTCCACGAGGGTAGCATTTCTGCAGCTGCTTTATTTCCCTTGGTAGCAAGATCCCATAGCTTAACGCCTGCTTTGTCCCACAGATCTAATGTAGAGATCGTGGACTCGGTGACTCCCGGAATCTCCACTGCTACCCAACGTAATAAAGCTTTTAAATCATGCGAAGGCAAAGTTTTACCATGCTGTTGCAACAGCCTGTACATAAGCTCAAAAACGCTTTTTTCCTGGGCAGACATTCCCTGACCCATTGTTCCCTGCAGCGGCTAACCTCCAAAATCCCAAAGTGTTAGCTCACCTCCTATTTCCCAGAGGGGTTCCTTTTGCCGGCCAGTGTTCCTGCTTCTTTCAGCAGCACTTTGTTCTGCAGGGCTCGTCATCCATCGCTCAGCCAGGCAATTGTCGCTTCCTCACACAGGGCACCATTTGACGATGATTGACAAAGAGACATGGACTCCATGGGTTGCATGCATGAAGCCATCTATTGATACACCTAGCTGAGCTTATATACCTTTTCACTATATAACAAGTAATATTGCCAAGTACATTGCTTAAGTTATGCCTCGTACTAACTAACACAGGTATGTGCTGTCTTATCTAAGTTCTGCTTGCTGAGTACGTATCATACCAAGCACATCGCTGTCTCTTACATTCCTTTCTCAAACTTCTGCTTTCGGTTGCCAAGGCTTGCAGCCTACTAATGCTAACATGTCCATTTCTGTCATGAGTTGAGCAGTGCTCCCAGCTCGGCTCTCTAGCTGTATTCCCACACTTGCCCAGTCCCAGCCCCTTGATGGGAGGGAAAATGTTAGAGAGACAGTGCTGATGTTGTGCCAGAGCTGCTCAGCAGTAGCCAAAACACTGGCGTGTTGTCAGTACCTTTCAAGCTACCAATTGAAAGCACAGCACTGTGACGGTTGCTAAGGGAAAATTAACTGTCTCAGTCAGACCCAATACAGAACCTTACTCACTTTTCCAACTATTTATTTCCTAGAATATTATCCAATCAGTGGCTCCTTTATACACTGCCCACGAGTCACAGTTAATAGCCTCTGCTCCTTCTCTTGCAGCTGTTGCGATTTACGATCCTCTTAATATGAATTGTGGAATGAACCTGACGTTTGAATGTTCCCCAAAAGAATGAGAAAGAAAGAAAGAAAAAAAGAAAGAAAGAAAGAAAGAAAGAAAGAAAGAAAGAAAGAAAGAAAGAAAGAAAGAAAGAAAGAGAGAGAGAGAAGCAGAAAAAGAGGTGGGAGGAGACAGGAAAAGTGACAGAGACAGATTAAGTAGAAATATATCACCCCTCCAGGGATCCCAAAGGCATCCCATTGATCCTCTCCATCTGGTCTTCTTGGTGGTGAGGGTTCCCTGACAAAAGACATAAAATTCAATGGATTAATATACGTTTGGGCCAGGTGGTGTAGAAGAAAGCATCGAGGAAGGATGTTGGGACAACAGGCAGTTCTTCAAAATGCTGTTTATTGTATCAAAGATGTTACAGCAGTCCTGGGTCATGGGTGACAGAGCCACGCCTAAAGCTGCCAGCTACAGCTTTGGCATGCCTGAAGCCACTTTAGCTCTGGTTAGAATGCATTATATAGTTTTCTTTACTGAGCATCTTAATACATAAAAACCAATCAGCATCATACACAATACCTTTACCATTACCTCTAGCCTATTATAACTATTATCATTACCATATTATATTACAGTTTAAGCTTAAAGTTGTTTTTCTGTTTTCTTGCAGTGGAAAATTCTTAGACCTTTTTTCTACTTGGTAAAAACATGGGTTTTGTTTGCCTATAGTATCTTTTGCTTTTCTTGAGACTTCTTTCTGCTTGCTAACAAACATCTTTGTTTGTGGTCAACATATCCTTTGCTCTAGCCATAAAACCTCTTTCTAACTCAACATAACCTTTGCTTTCTTAGTTGTCCATTAACAACTGGCTCAGCAATCCTTAATTTAGACATCTTTTATTCTTCTATCTCTATTCCGCTTTCAGGTTCTACATTCAGAGAGCCTTCTGCTAAGCATTCATATCTGTAAAACTTTCCTGTAAACTTTCATCACCCCCAACAAGGTGGGAATGCCCAGGTACCTCCCATGAGGGGGGGCAAGTTTGGCACTGTCTATTGCGAGACTCTGGATAGGTTGCATCATTTTGCATCGTGTGCAATGCTCTGGTGAAAAGCCTCAGGAACGAGTCTGAGGAGCGCTTCAGGGGTCTTTGATGGATTATGACATGCCCTCAGCTGCCCTTCACATGAATTGTAGCAATATACAGCTGGTTTACAGCTGAATATAATGAGTCTGATCATAAAAGACCCAATTCGGCTGACCTGGCTTGTTCTAGAAGTCCCTAGGGGAACAAAGACCTCAGCCAAACCCACCTAAGCCCTGGATGCAGACACACCACTGGCCAGAGATCTGGGCAGTGCAGAGATTCCCAACCAATAGACTTCCCAAGCCTGGGAAATTCAAACTGGATATAAAAGGAAGTTTGGAACAATAAAGTGGATTATTGGTTGTTGCTCAGGACTCAGAAGAGGTCTGTGTTGTGTGTCTGTCTCCAACCCACAGACTTCGTGTTACAATCAATGTCCCATGGTGGCTTTCCCAGGGTTGGAGGTTTTACAGTTGAGCCAGTTTGTGTAAGGGAGGATGGGTGTTCACTGCCTCTGACCAGAGGTTATGCCACACACCCAAAACTCTCCTCCTCTTCCCTTGATTGGGGGGAGGGGCGGTCTGTGGAAATCTGGTCTCAATAGATAAGCCTGTGGGCTATGGCCTTGTCGTGGTTTAACATAGCTTGGTTTTTAGTTAAAAAGAAAATCTATCAGTTACAGAAGTGATTCTCTGTGAGGACTGCTAACAGCTTCCTCCAGACCCAACAGAACCAATTAGCTGGCTAGTTTTGAATATGGACACCCTGTTAAACCACTTAAGAAAGCTGAACACGCCTCTGTGAAATCACATTTTAAAACAAACAAACCCTGGCAAAACCCTCTGTTGCTTCCAGCCTTTGAACAGGTAACTGGATGCTAGCTGTGCCAGGCCCCACTCCGCTGCGCAGCCTGGGCTCCCTGTGGCACAGCTTGGCTGAGATTCTGCCACTGCTGAGTTCCAACTATGGTCAGCGGGCCAGGCTCCGGCCATGAGTTGCTGAGCCATGCTGCTGGCACCGCAGAAAAATCATGCGTCTAAGAACAGAGGCGGCCCTGCAGCTGGAATTAACCACTACAGAGGCTGGAAAACAGCCATGCAGCCAGACCAGCCACTGCCCGGCAGAGATCACATGACCATCTGCACACCCAGGTGAGATATTAACTCTTTTAGTGCACAGATGAAACTTGCAGACATCAATCCTCTCTAGAGTGAGAGAAAAGGAAAGGGTGAAGACACATAGAGAAAACAACAAATGTCGCACTTTCGGACACACAAAGGACGAGGCAGACAGCAGAAGGTCAGGCAGGAAAGCTCCTATTTTAATTTTCTGACTCCATCTTATATACACTTTGATCAGGAGGCAAAAGATTGGCTACACAGGTTGCCACCTTTTTGACCTCGTTGGTGAACATCACCATCTATCATATTTCTCCTCCCAGAGGAAAAATATGTAAACAAAACAGATAAGTTCTAAATATACATAGTTTACATGAAGCTGCGTGAGACTCTCCACTACAAAATTGCAAACACTGAAAAGCAGGAAAACTCAGGGCGACAAACATGGAGAGACCAAGGTCAGTGAAGTAGGAGTCAAATCCCAGATGGGAGGAGATTGAGGAGATGCCTTAGTCTTGGGCTGAAATTCTCTTGTATGGCTATGGTGAAGTTATAATTAATACATCAGACTCCTTTTTTTTCCCCTATAACTCATGGAATGCATTGGGGGGATGTAGCATTCTAACCACAGCCATGAGCAGAGGCACCAGTGTTGAAGCAAGCTGATGTTGAAGTAGCTGTGATCCAATGAGAAGCTTGAACAGAGAGAGATGAGAGAGATGAGAAACGTGGCCCCAGGGATGGAAGAAGAAAACCGCTGTTCCCACAGATAAGAGAATATTTGTTTCTATACTAGAACAGCTCATCTTTAAAATTGCACCCAAATAAGCTGAGATGACCCATGATGGTAGTTGTGGGAAGACTACCAAACTGTGGGAGGGACTTCACGATTGCAGATTTCGAGGCAGCTGCTATTAGTGAAAATTAAAACCATGAGAGAACTGTTTCTTGTGGAAAAGTCTCCATGGCATGGCAGAAGACTCCTCTCCCTAAGCGAAGTGAAGAAAGTTTATTTTAGAAGTGGCAAACTGCCTGAAAATACCAAATTTTGTTTCTTTACTTTGTCAGTGGGAAACAAAAGAAGAGTTGGGGGGAGGAGAAGTGTTCTGAAGGTTTATTCTGATTCTTATTATTCTTCTTTACTTCTGTTAATAAAGTTTTTCTTTATACTCTTTAAAGTTTTGAGCCTGCTTTTGCCCTTCTCCCAATCCTTATCTCACAGTAGAAAATGAGTAAATAATTCCAGTGAGTGCACTGGCATTGGGCCAGTACTCAACCCACCTCAGGCCTCCACTGCAAAGCCAGCCAGGGATGATTTTCAGAACAGCTGCTGAGCTTGACCCTCCTGTGGATGCTCTCCCAGCCTTATCTGTTTATTTCCAGACCTGAGATGACTGAACAAAAGTATCACTTTAATCTCAAGTTGTAGTGGTTTTGCATGGCCTGAGTTTTGGTAGTGAGGGAGCCACAGAGGTGGCTTCTGTGAGAAGCTGCTAGAAGCTTCTTCCATGTCTGGCAGAGCCAATCCCTCGTGGCTATGAAGATGGACATGACACTGGCCAAGGCTGGGCCAATTAGAAATGGTGGTAACACCTCTGTGATAACATATTTAAGAAGAAAATCAAAACAAAACTTGTGGCACAGTTTTAATTGTGACTACAGAAGAACAGGAGTGAGAACATGGGGGAAGAACAACATGAAGACACCGAGGTCAGTGAAGAAGGAGGGGGAAGAGGTGCTCCAGGCACCAGAGCTGAGATTCCTCTGTAGCCTGTGGTGAAGACCATGGTGAAGCAGGCTGTCCCCCTTCAGCCCATGGAGACCCATGGGGGATACAGACATCCACCTGTAGCCTATGGCAGAGCCCATGCTGGAGCAGGTGGATGCCTGAGAGGAGACTGTGATCCAGTGGGAGACCTGGTGGAGAGAGGGGCCTTGCTCCCAGGCTGGAGCAGTCTGTCTTTGAAAGACTGCAACCCATGGAAGAGTGACGAGTGATGCAGCAGTTTGAGGAGGACTGGTGCCTGTGGGATGGACTCACATTGCAGCAGTTTTCAGGGAGCTGTTGCTTGTGAGATGGACCCATGTCGGAGAAGTTTGTGGAAAACTGTCTCCTGTGGGAGGTGAGACGCAGGGTTAGGAATTAGAGGGGTATTGATTAGAAATAGATATTCAGATGATGTATATTGCTTAATATTTACTGCATTTTGTGATGTACTGTGCTGACTGCTTGTGAAGGAAGACAGGGCCTACGTGCGAAAGCAACATGAAAGAATGCAAGGATGTGTGATAAAAACACCAGAACAGGACAGAGAACGTTAAACTTGCAAGGTTACCGAGATAACAAGGCTCCTTGGACTCCTGGAACTAGATTAGACCAGCCTTATGGTTTGGACTGTGACCAAAGGATCAGTGAGTGTTGCAGAATTTCTTGGGAAAGATGGATATGATTTGTATTGGGACTGTGAGTGAATCACCCAGACTGGGCCTCAGTGGTGCAGTTAGAAATTCAGTGCCAAATCTGTGGCCCAGATAGAATTATAGCTGAAGGTGTTAGCAAGAAACAGAGGGCTTTCTAGTAGGTAATAAGTATAGCAATTAGTGTGAACACAGTAGCTGCCTTAAGAGTTTGTTCAACAATGTGTGTTTGCATTTTTCCCTGTGCTGCATGCCAATGAGGATGCACCTGTAGAGTAAACTATGTAGAAGTGTATATAACCTACCATTTTGGCCAGAATAAATGGGGAAATTAGCATTAACCATATTGGTCGGACCTGCGTTTGCTCTCGCCCAACTTCCCATTTCTTTTCGGGGTTCCCTCGCTTACAAATGGCACCCGAAGAGGCCAGGGACCGAGCGCTTTGATGTGGATTGATTTAATGTTTCGATATGGGATTGATGGCATGCCTTTTTTACGTTTAAATACGGGTTTAATTTACACCTAAACGCGGGTTGAATGTTCACTTTAATGTGGTGAAGACTCCGTTTTGGTCCCTTTTTCGCTGGCCAACCCAGGACTGAATTATACGGAGCTGGGAAGTTGGTCCGCGGCAGGCATTGCTGAGAGTTGCCTGTCTCAAGTAGGGAGCAACAGCGCCAGCCACGCTGTGGGGGAAGGTAAGCCACAGTGGGGAACAAAGGCTGAGTGAGTTGTTATGGATACAGATCTCAAAGCAGCCACGCGGCTTCTGTTAAACTTCCTCTCTAAGAGAGGTGAAAAACTGAAGGAAAATGACTTAGAGCAGTTGGCCCTATTGAGAAAAATTGGGCAGGAGATGATGTTTCCTCCTTTAAATGCCTTTATTAAAGTATAGCTCTTTTAGAAGCAGGCACCTCAGCGGGGGTGGGGTGGCCTCCACTGCAGTGCTGAGAAGGAGGGGGGGGGCTGGACACTCTGCTGCTGCACACAGCCGAGTGGGGAATTAGCCTCCCCCCTCACGGGAGCATGCTCCCGACAATTCCAGTCCAATGTGATTTCCACTGATGAGTTGGATGTTCAGACTGCTCCTCTGGTCACGGCGAGATCTAAAGGTCCTGGCATCAATTGGCTTGTACTCTTCAGTCTTTATGGTTATTATTCTTTTTGTTTTAAGTTGTTGTTAAAGAGTCTTAATTACTGTTTGTTTTTGGAAGTTGTCCCGATTTTGCTGAGGTGTTGCATTCTGGGATCTTTAATTACCATAAGGGGTGTTAGAGTAGGAGACGGGGGGCGGCGGGGGTGGGGGTGAGATAGCCAGGCCGAGTAGAGAGGTGTAGGAGTCTTATGTTGCCATGGAAACGACATTCTTGCTTGACAGGTCATGATATATTACAAAAATGAGTACAAAGAGTTTTTAACATTGTCCTAGAGTGACTATGATACCTGTATCCCCACATCGTCTGTTCTGTGTTCTGTACCTTTAAGACTGGTTCTGAGAGTGAGCAGGGAAAGAAGAAGCGCGCAGTTTGTTTTAAGAAACAAACTCACTCCTCTGAATCTACTCTCGTCCTTAGGACTGTGTGTTTTTTTTTTTTCCTCTCTTTCGTCGGATGCACGGAGGGCAGCCAGAGTGAGTGTTTTTTTTTTTCCCTTTGTTAGTCTAGCTAGCTAAAGCAAAGAAGCTTTCCTGGACTGTTTTTTTTTATTATTTTATTTTTCTTTGGGACTGTTTAAATCTGCTCTGGACTAAAAAACCCAAAAGAGCACCGAGATCTTGCACCCGTGGCCCACCGGGCCGGGACTCGGCATTTTTCAGCACTAAAAGGACTAATAAACAGACTCCTGGCACGGACTCTAAGTTTTGCCATCTCTCTTCAGAGCAGCGAGAAGTTTTATTGTTTCATATTATTATTATTGTTATTATTATTATTCATTCTTTATGCTTGTGGGCATTTTGTTTGTTAAATAAATAAAGCTTTTTCCACTCTTCTCTGAGGGAGTTATTTCCCCAGACCGGCTGGGGGGAGGGGCTGTTTAAATTTGCTTTTCAGAGGAACCCCATTCGGAAATTTCCTCCCAAATTTGCCTAAACCACGACAAACATCTAACTTTACAATTCTATAACTAATATAACTAATACTTTCTAAATTTATACTTTAACTTTTAGGAGTTGTTTTAAAATTTATTTTTCACAATTCCCCCCTCTCTCTATTTGATCGGGCCTTTGCCCGCATCAATTTCTGTCGATTGGTTTATGGGAGCTCTCTTTCTTTTTTGATTTTGAAATTGGCAATATATTTGTTCTGCTGTCTCGAGTTCAGCTTCTTCTTGAGTTTCTAATTTCATGATATGTGCGGGCTTGTTAGTATTTTGGAGACTGGCTTGGACTGTCGCTGTTACAGTACGAATAAGACAAGGGATAACACAAGGGAGGAGGAGGATACTGGCCAGTGCAGTGCCTATTATAAAGACTACTTTCTTCCACCACGCTCCTTTTAAGGACCAAAAGCTATCCCACCAATCCATGGATGCAATAGGTTTCCATTCTTGATTACCTACATATGCTATTTTCCTGATTTCTTTTGAAATGTTTCGAATTACCTCACTTTTGTCATCGATTTCCAAGCAGCATTCTGAGGTGTTGAATTTTCCACAGATGCCTCCTTCATTTGCTAATAGATAATCTACAGCCAATCTAATTTGGTACACCACTGCTTTAGTTTGTGTCAATTGGTTGCTTATGTAATCTAATGCCAATGCTGTTTTATTAGAAATTATTTCTAATACCGCTTGGAGTCGAATTATACGATTTAACATGTAAATTGGTGTCCGGTACCCCCAGGACCCATCTTGTGCCCATGTTGCTGGTCCATAAGTCTTTATAATTTTCTCTGGAGTCCAAACTTCTCCTTTCCAGGTTTGCTCACTCTCCAGGTCAATTGTAGCTCTTTTCTTTCGATTGCTTTTTCTTAAGGTGTCATAAAGGGGGATACCTAGTTGTTGTCCGGATTTGCGTGGAAGAAGGAAGAAAGCCGGCTTTATGATGCCAATAGTGCAACTACCTGACCAGTCCCCAGGGAGGTGTGTGTAAGCCTGGTTCCCACAAATCCAAAATAAGTATCTTGGTGCTTTCCAAAAAGAATCTTCTATATTAAATGGGTGTTCCTAATACTTTGAAATATCTTTCATTGCCCAGAAGGGGTTAATGTTATTAAATTCATCTTTGCATTCGTGTAATTGGTAGTCGGAATGGTAAACACACCAAATTCTTTTTTTTAATAGCCCAATATGTCTCTGGTTTTGTAGGGACCCATTCTTTGAGGAATTCTCTCACTGTCAGATATCTCTTACAAGGCATTTTCCCCACAAATGTCTGGTACCTTTTGCCTACTCTTCTTATACACTCCTCTCCTATTACAGTCGCCTTTAAATCCCACTGTTCTTTTGGTCTTTCTTTCCCTTTTGGAGGTGCTTCCCTTAGTTGTCTCCATCTCAGAATGTCAAGTGGTGTTAAGCTACTTCCTTCCCAAGGCTATACATCAGCCATCTGAGTGTTCCCACATATCCAGCAGTTTGTCAGGTTTAACTCATGGCTAATCTTTTCCATGAGATCAACAAACAGATTCTTTTCTAGGGGTTCACTTATTTCACTTTTGTTCCACATTACTGGCTTTTCTTTTATGAGGTCAGCAACTCCATTTAAATTGTTTAGTTCTTCAAAACAAACCCATTCTCTGACAGGGCATTCCCCAACTAGGCGCCGTCTAAAGTCGATAGCACTTTTGGCAACCCAATATTTCTTTCCATTTTCTACACAGGTGGAAAGGGTGGCTATATCTAAACAGGTAGGATCAACGTGGGTGTGAACCCTTATCAGCGACTGCAGGTTTTCCCCATCATATATGGGCTGATAGCATTTGGTGCATGCTCCTTCTGACAGCTGAACCATTAGCACGGCCACTATCAGCTTCTCCAAGAGTCTGATACGAACCTTTCTGGTCTCGCTCAGTCTTGCCTCTTGGATTCGGTGGCTTTTATGGGGTACCTGTAAGGCTTTACTAGGTCCATTCATACCCACTCCTACTTCTCCAAATTTGGTCTTTGTTAAGTCATGCTCTGTGAGAGAACAGTAGTAATTTTTATCTTTATCCATTATTAACTTTTAACAATAACACTTTAAAACTACTGTAAAACTTGAAATACAAAACATAATAAAACTTTTTACAAGACACCAGCAATTTGTTCACTGTAAATGCTTCTTATCAGTCTTTAGTCTTGTTAACCAGTCCCAGCTTTCTTTTTCAAAGTAAATTTGAGTGGGTTCGAGCTCTTGGACACAGTCCACTCAGGTAGATTGGTGGCTGCAACAGTGGGTTCTGCGTCTGGGGTATTATTTGGAGGTGAGAGGGGTCCCTTGACTCGAGTGAAGTGGGTCCAGCCCTTCTCTTGGGTTTTCACAGCTGTATGTGTGGTCAGCAGGACCTGAAAAGGGCCCTCAAATTTAGGGGTTAGTGGGGTATTGGTCCATGTTTTTATGAGCACCCAGTCTCCAGGTTTTATCTGATGGAGGTCAGTGTCCAGAGGCGAGGCTTGAGGAAGATGCCCTCTTTTTCTAAGGTCTGCTAACGTGTTGCCAATTGTTCTTATATAATTTTGGGCTTCTGCCTCCCCGTCTAGGTAATCTCCAGTGCTGTAGGGAGTTAACAAGAAGGGGAGTCCAAACATCATCTCATAAGGTGATACTCTTATATCAGACCTGGGACGTACTCTGATCCGCAGAAGGGCTAGAGGCAGGCACTTGAGCCAATTCATGCCTGTCTCGGCAATTAATTTGGTTAATACATTTTTGAGGGTCTTATTCATCCTCTCAACTCTTCCTGAACTTTGGGGGTGCCATGGGGTATGAAGCCTCCACTTAATCCCTAAAGCTTTTATAGTTTCTTGTACCACTTGTGCTGTGAAATGAGGACCTCTGTCAGAATCTACGTTGTTCACTAGACCATATCTGGGGATATTTTCCAGCAATATTTTTACTACCACTTGGGCTGTTTCTTATTTTGTAGGGAAGGCTTCGACCCAATGGGTTAAATGATCTGCAATCACCAATAGGTGTTTGTAACCTTGTACTGCTGGCATCTCAGTAAAATCAATTTGTATGTTCTGGAAAGGCCTAAGGGCTATTGGCCTTCCTCCCAATTTGGTTTTTCTCATAACTTTTTGATTTATCTTTTGGCAAAGGGGCATCCTTCTGTGATCATCTTAGCCAAATTATACACTCCTACACACAGATGTTCTCGTAGAAAGTGGTCACAGAGCCCCTGCGTACCCCAGTGCGTCAATGCATGTATTTCTTCTAATACTTTTTGAGCTAGCGCTTTGTTCAAAAACTTTCTCCCATCTGGGGCTAGCCATTCCCCTTGTTGCCCCTGTTGCAATTCTAGGTCATTTATGGCTTTTAACTCTACTTGATCATAAATTGGTTTCCCTACTTCGTTGTCTGGAGTGCTGTGAAGGGCAAAGATCTTCACTGCATCCCCAGGACTCTGGGCCGCTAGCTTGGCAGCTTGATCAGCAATTTGATTACCTTTTCCCTCAAAGGTATTTCCCTTCTGGTGTCCTCTTACATGCACAACTGCCATCTCTTGAGGTTTCATCAAGGATTTTAACACCAATTTAATTAGCTTTTTATGGATCAAGTTTTTTCCTTTAGAATTGAGATACCCCCTTTTTTCCCAAATTTTCTAAAATGTATGCACTATTCTAAAGGCATACCGGGAGTCTGTGTAGATAGTTCCTTGGTCTTGTTCTAATAGGTCCAATCCCCTCTTGAGGGCATAAATTTCACAACACTGGGCTGACCAGTTAGATGGTAATTTTCCTTTTTCTATGACTTTTAAATTGTCTTCGTTGGTACCTTCTACTACTGCATAACCTGAGAATCTTTTCCCTTTGTCCACTCTAGAGGATCCATCTGTGAATAACAACTTCCTGTATGGCAACGGTATGTCTTCAAGATCCTCTCTTGTTTTTGTTTGTAAATCAACAACTTCTAAACAGTTATGTTCTAGGTCTGGTGTAGGTTGTCCTGAAAGAAATTTTGCTGGATTTAAAATTTTTGATATGGTTAGTTCTACATCCTTAGCTGTGGTTAGAATTACTTCATACTTCAGCATTCTAGAATCGGAGAGCCACTGGGCAGCTTTTTGACTTAACACCGTCTTTAAATCATGAGGGGTGTGTATTACAATTTTCCCTTGCAGGGTCAACTTCTGGGCTTCCTCCAGGAGAATTGCTGTCTCAGCTATAACCTGAAGACATGTTGGCCACCCCCTAGCGACAGGATCCAATAGCTTAGAAAGATAAGCTATGGGTTTTCTTTGGCCCCCCCATTCTTGGGTGAGTACTCCGTAGGCAATACCTTCTTCTGCATTAACAAACAAGTCAAATTTCTTCTTCAGATCTGGTAGGCCTAAGACAGGAGCTGTAGCTAATTTAGTTTTTAATTCTTCTAATTGTTTTTCATCAATTTTTGTCCAATTTATAGGTTCTGATTTTGCTAATTTCTCATATAAAAATTTGACACTTTGGGAATAGTTTTCAATCCACCACCGACAGTATCCAAATAGACCTAAAAGTTTTCTTACATCAGTTTTAGTAACTGGTGCAGGGATGGCTAGTATTCCTGAGATTCTATCTGGACTTAATTTTTTATTTCCTTTTTCAATTATATGACCTAAATATGTAACTTGAGACTCTACAAACTGTAATTTGTCTTTAGAGACTTTCAGGCCCTTTTCTCCCAAGAAATTTAAAAGATCGATACTGGTTTGTTTGACTTCAACCTGGTTTTCCCCTGATACTAATAAGTCATCTACATACTGTAAAATCTGGGTGTTATTTTTAAGGATAAACTGCTTTAACAACTCTTCTAGAGCTTGCCCAAAGAGGGTGGGACTGTCGGTAAATCCTTGTGGTAAACGAGTCCATCTTAGTTGTTGTTTTCTATGTGTTTCAGGGCACTCCCATTCAAAAGCAAACCAATTGCGGCTTTCTTGGGCTAAAGGACAAGACCAGAAAGCATCTTTTAAATCAATTACTGTGAACCAGGTGTGTTCAGTATGGATTTTACTTAGTAAAGTGTATGGATTAGATACTACAGGGTAGTTGGTAATAGTCTTTTTATTTACCTCTCTTAGATCTTGCACTAATCTGAATTTGTTCTCTCCTTTCTTGACAGCTAGGATGGGTGTGTTGTGAGGGGACCTGCAGGGCTCTAGGATTCCTGCCGCTAACAAGTTTGTTATAATTGGGGCTAATCCTTCCCTCCCCACTGCTGAGAGGGGATATTGTTTAACCCTTA
>JANPWX010018391.1:31712-78384 GCA_024734555.1 Trochalopteron elliotii | reverse complement strand
ACACTCTGCTGCTGCACACAGCCGAGTGGGGAATTAGCCTCCCCCCTCACGGGAGCATGCTCCCGACAATTCCAGTCCAATGTGATTTCCACTGATGAGTCGGATGTTCAGATTGCTCTTCTGGTCACGGCGAGATCTAAAGGTCCTGGCATCAATTGGCCTGTACTCTTCAGTCTTTATTGTTATTATTCTTTTTGTTTTAAGTTGTTGTCAAAGAGTCTTAATTACTGTTTGTTTTGGAAGTTGTCCCGATTTTGCTGAGGTGTTGCATCCTGGGATCTTTAATTACCATAAGGGGTGTTAGAGTAGGAGACGGGGGCAGGGGGGGTGAGATAGCCAGGCCGAGTAGAGAGGTGTAGGAGTCTTACGTTGCCATGGAAACGACATTCTTGCTTGACAGGTCACGAAGATATATTACAAAAATGAGTACAAAGAGTACATTTAACTTTACACTTCTATAACTAATATAACTAATACTTTCTAACTTTATACTTTAACTTTTAGGAGTTGTTTTAAACCTCGTTTCTCACAGTATTGTTATGCAGTTCTTGTTACAGAAGCACTCTGACACTTTCCTGTGTTCAAATCATCCCTATCCTGAGAGAATTTCAGAGGAGACCAGCTATTGGATGACTCAATTAGTCTTTCACCCCAAGATTCTTAAGAACCTTGTTTTAAAATATGTCTAGGGAATTCTCTCCCAGTTAGAGCTTGAGCAGTGGCCAAGCCTTGGCTCTTCCTGGATGGGAAATTTGCCAACAGGCCCAGATGTTGTCTGCCTCAAAACAGTATTCAAGTCTCTTTGACTTGGCAATTTGACCCTATAAATATGACAGCTGAACCGCTCTTTGGAGTGAACCTAAGAACCTTGCCCAGGAAAGGATATCCAGGTCCTCACTGCAAGGAGGCTTTCAGCTGTTGCAGATTCTGGGATGATGGTACAGTACTTTAGTGATTGGTACTCATTTAATTTTACATGTGCTATTGATTGACATATGTAGATGTTTCTTTCGTGGTGGGGTGCAATTGCCGGCTAGCAGATTCCCCCAGACCACAGAAACAGTTTGTGTGGGTCCTTCAGCTCAGCAGGGGCTCCGCCGAGGTGGAGGCAGGCTCTCGCGGGGAGCGCAGGGCAGCTCAGGGGAAGAATGAGGAGACAGGGAAACACGCCTGCAGCCACTGTACTGCGGAGAGGGGGACTCCCAGCGCGCTGGGGCATGAAGGAGAGCGGCTTGCCCGTACGCCTGGTCGGAAAAGGTCACGCGGCTCTGATTCGCCTGCCCCGGCCCGCCCCTGCTGAGCGCCGAGCCGAAGAGCGAGCGCTTCTCCTGCCCACACCTCTCTGTGCGGCTTTCGAAGGGGGAGTATTCCCCCTGCGCGCGCAGCTTGGCTTGGGGCGGCGCTGTCTCTCCACGCCCGCTGCCGTGGTTCCGTGGGGAGAGGGACCCCCGCCCAGAGCCGAGCAGGGAAGGGGCCCCCCCACGCTGTGGAGACGGGGGAGGGGAGGGGGAGCAACTCAGAGAAGCCGCCACCCGGTGCCCGCCATCAGCCGCCGTGTGGACAAGTCCCAAGCGGGCTTCATTCCTCCCCGTGCTGCCGCTCCCTCGTTCGGAGCCACGGGGGGGCTGCGAGGGTCTGCGCCGCCCCGCGGTGACCGGGAGGGACCCATGCGCTCCCGCGAGCCGTGGAGCTCCGGGGCAGGGACTCGCCGCCACTCCGGAGAGGGAGACCTCTCGCTGGATGGCGAAACAGACTCCTCTCTGCCCTGCCACGCGAGCCCGCGCCTGGAGCCTAGCAGGGAGTGGCGACTCCGTCCCCACCGCGTGGGCTCGCCTCCTGGGGACCCTCCGCGCCGCTCCTGATCGGAGAGAGAGAACTCTCTGCTCCGAGGGGGAGAGACGGGGGGGCCAAAGCCGCCCCTGGGGAGGGGAAAACGCGATTTTCTGCTCTGTGGGAGACTCCACTGCACTGGGCTTGGGCTTGCGCTGCCTGCGCTGCTTGCGGAACTCGGGGTTCGCTCGCACTGCCATGAGCGGCACCTGCCGCTCCTCCGGGGGGGTGAGGGGCAGTCTTGGGAGGGAAAACCGCACTCATCCACCTCCTTTGCTTCCCACCCACCTCTTCCAGCCTGCGACCTGCGCTGGCTGAAATGGGACGGTCCCTCCCCGCTCCCGCCACCAGGGCTTCGGGCGCCCGCCTCCTCCTCGGACCGAGGCAACCCTCGGAGCCGTGCAGGCGCTGGCGGGAAACCAGAAGGACATTGGGGGTGCGAATAACTCCCCGTTTTTTCACAACAAACACAAACACGACAAACTGGGGTTTTTTTCCACACAGGGGAAACTGGGGGTGGGTTTTGCATTGCTGCCTGGCCATGATAACAATGAAAACTCCGGGAAGAAAGGCCAATTTCACCCGGGGAAGAGGGGACAAATTCCTGCTCAGAGTTGGGGTCAGAGGAAAGGCGTTCCTCCCCCACCACCAGGGTTGGGGGCAGGGAAAGACCTTTCTCCGGTAGGTCGTTTGCATTGGAAAGAAAAGGGGTGGAGCTCTGGAGCAGAGCAGCTTTTCTGTGAGACTTGTTTTTCTGGTTTTTCTCTTTATGAGCCAAGATGGCTAGCATTTGGAGAGGGTAATTAGTATATTTTGCAACTTTAAAATTTCCTTTTTGGGCCAAATCATTAAATTTTTCACTCACTGCATCCCAGAACTGTGTATCTCCACATAAATGCACATTGGTCTCAGGGAAAAAATCGAAAAGCAGTTTAAGGAATTTTTTCAAGTCAATCACAGAAAATTTAACTCTAGATTTTAACAATTCTGCACTGATCTTAAAAAAAAGTTCCTCTGCTCTGCAGAAAAATTCGCACCCATTCTGCAGGGTTTTACAATACCACGAAAGTAAGAAAAATAAAAGGTTACAGTTGCTCACCACTCCTGCCACGTGCAATGTGGAGGGGAGTGGCCGCGCCTGCTGCGGGCCACCAGGTGACGCTGTAGAACAAAGAAGCAAATGCGCGAAATTCGCAGCACCCCAAAGCCACGAGGTTTTCGCAGAGAGACAGAGACAGAAAGGAAGAAAGACAAAAATGGCCGCCGGGACAGTTTTTTAACCAAATGAATGGCAAACTTTGCAGGTTCCCTCACGTCTGCGCAGAATGATTTCCAAAATTCTTTCCTCCCTCAGGAGAAAGAAACCATGGGCCTGAAGCCCTGTTCCCTTAGGAACAACCAAAGAGTGGTTAAAGCTTACCATCCAGGGCGTAGAGAAGGAAAACTCGTGGTGCTATAAAGATCCAAGCCTCCTGAAAGGACTTTCCCAGTGCTGTGGAAAGCTACCCTTTCTTCTGCTGGAGATGGTGGCCAACAGCAACAGAACAACCAAAGAGAAATTTCCCCTGAGTCCCTCCGTGGGGTTTTCAGAGTTCTCTGTGATGTAGAGCCTGCATTCAGCAGAACTCACCATGGCTGCCTTGCTCGCACGCTTAGCTGGGCACCCCTGGAGCTACCTGTCCTCTCTGGGGCATGTCGCTCTTCTGGGGTCTCTTGCTGAGCTGAAATGGAGCCTTGCCAGACGTTGTGGCACCATCTGTAGGTGTTTCTTTCGTGGTGGGGTGCTATTGCTGGCTAGCAGATTCCCCCAGACCACAGAAACAGTTTGTGTGGGTCCTTCAGCTCAGCAGGCTGTGAGTGGTTCAGGCTTGCAAGAAGGAAGCGTGCTCTCTCTTGGGTTAATAAGGATGTTTATTCAGTGCAGCCATGTGAAAGGGGCTTTGCCAGAGCCCCTTCTCAGCATGGGGGAAGCATGGAGAGAGAGTGGAGAGAGAGAGAGAGTGGGCGTTGTGTGTCCCCTTTTTCCCAGCTTGGGCCTGGGCGGGGAAACACTGACCCAATGGGGAATGGAAGGGGGTGGGGTGACATCAGGAGGAACCACAGGGGTAGGAATGGGGGAGGTGGAAGGAACATACCAAGTACAGACAAATAACAAATACAAATTACAAATACAAATTCAAAAACCTGAAACTTGTATAGCTACAGACATACTTCTCAATTTTATTTTTTTTAAAAAGGGGAATTTAGTGACTTAAGAATGTTTGAATAATGCAAGATGTACATTAGAACTTTGGACAACAGATAATTTTGAATAATGCTATATTTATATTAGACATTTGGAAAAAGAGTTATCAAATCTAAATTTCAATTGATTGACAACAGCAAAGCCTAATTGATTTATTAACTTAAGGAGAAGATTTGCCTGTATTTTATCATCAGCAGGTTCAAAGCAGTCACTTGTTCAATTTGATCAGACACTGATCGTCTCCGAAGAATGAGGCCCAGTGAAAAGGAAAATCACTGCAAAGCCTTTGTGGCCAGAACAAGACCAGAAGAGGGACTGTCAAGACAACAATTTGACAACAAAAGCCCTATGTCAACATCATGATATTGTGTTCCTACAAATCTTCTTCAGTTATTCCTTGTTTCAGGATTCAAGAAGACATCCAGTGATGTCAAAGATCAACATCTTCAGTTGATGGACTTTTTCCTGAGTTTCAATTATTTGGACTTTAAAGCAATAATAATTTATCTCAATTTCCCTAAGAGACATTTGACATATATAGAAATGCAAGCTTATGGTGTAATTATACCTCATGTAATATCTCACGTGCCTTTAATGTGCCTTTGCCGTTACCAAAGGGTGTGTTTTAATTTGTGGTGATTGGGATAATGCAGACTTTAGGGAATCTGGTTCTATTATTTCTGCATTCCTTTTAGCACTTGGGGTGGTTGCAGCTCAAGCTTTAATTACACCTAATAAACTTAGGTATTAGGTGGCCAAATAAGCCAATGATACATTTGTAGCTTTAAGTGGGTTATTAGTGAATGTAGATAGTATTAGATATGTAATTATGTAGAATATTTGCAGGTGGATAAAAGATAAGAATGGTCCAGCCTTCGTCTCTCAGGAGACGGGGCAGTTTTTACGTTTATGGGGATTGTCGCACAAATTTGGTATTCCGCATTCTCCAACTGGTCAAGCTATTGTTGAACACACTCATGGCACTTTAAAGTGTGTTCTGGTAAAAGAAAAAGGGGGAATGCCTGGAGAAACCCCACACAGTTGATTGGAAAAGGCTCTATATACAGTTAATTACCTTACAGCGCCACAAAATTCAAACAACCCTGTCATTTTGAATCACTTTCTTTCGTTGCAGTCTTCAGGCAAGATGCACCTGCCTCGAGAGAAAGTCTGGGTACGGGATCTAACCACTAATAAGTGGGAAGGCCCGTGTGAGCTTATCACTTGGGGTCGTGGGTATGCATACGTTTCCACAGATACTGGGGTACGGTGGATACCTGCACGGTGCGTTTGCCCTGACTTGCGACACCAAAAGCAGAATGGGGCCAACAGACAACCTTCAAATGATGATCAGGATGCCGATCATCAGTTGGACAGTCCTTCTACAAGTAGAGAATGAGCATTCTAGCTTTTCTTTTTTTTCTGGAGTTGTGAGTGTTGACAAGTTAGACTGCCAGTCCTTTGAGCAAACTGACAATGTTTTGTTTACTTATATTAGAATTAGTAACTGGCTCCTTGCAAGAATGAACAGCAAGACTTGATGTTGGTGCATGGATGTGATTGTGAAGAATTCGATGGCATGTGCTAGAGGATCTCCCTGACCACTCTAAGTCAGTGTCTGATTGAGGTTCTGTTTAGTAACTGGCAAATTACTAAAGGGACCTCTTGTGCTGTGTTTGTTCTCCTTTCTGCGAAGGGCCCTGCAGGGGATTACAAATGCTACCTTTTGCTTTAAAACAAAAAGGGGGAATTGTGGATGCTGACAGCCTGGTCAGAGAGAAATTTTCAAGCATCAGACAGCGGCAAGGACTGTGAGAGAGAAAATCAAATAACTTTCCCATAGACTGGTCTGGGGAGCTGTGAGAAGTTCAGTGAAAGAATTTAAAACAATCATTACTGTCGGAGTCCAGGGCATCCCTTCAGTTGTCACAGACCTCGGCGGAGAGCGAGACGGGGCAGCCCCTGGGGGCGGGTCAACAGGGGACACCATCCTGGGCGGTGCGGGGCCAGCACAGGCAGGCCCGGGGCAGGCGGAGCCAGCACAGGCAGGATTGGGGCAGGCAAAGGCGGCGCAAGCAGGGATGAGGTGTGGCCAGGGCGGAGAGTTTCTCCAGGGAGCCACCCCCTCAGGGCAAATGCCGCGGAGCCTGACCCCACCCACAAGCGGCATTTTGACATTATCAGTCCAGTTCCCTCAACTTCTCCTTTCAGCAAAAGGTAGCCAGGTTTCCCTTGAATCCACTGCACACACCCCTTCTTCATTTATCCTTCGGCTACCTGCTGGGTTCACCCTTTTCTTTGGCAGTGCTGCACAGGGATCATGTGCTGCACAAAGTTCCAGGTCCCCACTCCTCATCCAGGAGAGGGAGAAACGCCAGGGATGGCAGTAACCCTTGGGTTAGAAGGGGCTGCATTCAGGCAAAATGACAACAAATCAATTAAAGTTACAGGTTTTCTGAATTCAGAAGCAGAGATATGGAAACCATTGAATGTTTGCAAAGCAGGTATCTGATCACAAGCAAAAGACCTGAAAGAAAAACAGCAACACCATTTGTTCCTTCATTGTGCACAAGCCCATCATAGTGTGGGGAAAAGACCTATTGTCATGAAATGGAAATGGATTTTTGATTGTAGTATTGATTTATTTGGCTCCTACTTGGGTTGTGTTTTAGTATTCTATTGATATTAGAAGTGATTTCTATGTGGTTTGTTTTAAGTTCAAGCCTTGTTAAGTATAAGTTAAATTTAAGATTAAGATTTATAAAGTTTAAGTGATAGAAGGTTTATATTTTATAAATCTACAGTTTTATTGTATGTAGGCTTTAAATGTAAGTTTTGTTAAAATATGTTAATCTAATTTGAAGAGTTCACATCGTGATTGTTATTAGTTGTAAGCTATCTTGTAGGGTTTTTGTGTTTTGTTTTAAGATAATAAGTAAGTTAAGTAAGTTAAGTTTAAGATAATAAGTTTTAAGTAATAAGTACTGTGAATTTGCCAATTTTCTATATCTATAACTGACTTCTTATCTGCTTTTGCACTTCTTTTCTAATTATCCAAAAAGACATGTGTCACTTCAGGATTCTTCTTTATGTTCTTTAATTGCTTAAGCATTTTGTAATTACTATTGTTAAGAGCTTTTTTTAAAGATTTATTAAAGGATATCACTCTAGGTAAAGCCGGGTCCTGGCCACACCTTGACTTTAACTAGAGGAGAGGTGTTCATCAACAAACCCAGATGTTTTCTGCATCAAAAAAAAAACTAGATACAAGTCACTTTGACTTGACGATTTGAACTTATCAATGACAGCTGGACAGACTTTTGGAGTGAGTTTGGGAGCCTTGCTCGAGAAAGGATACCCAGGTCTTCACTGGAAGAGTTTTTCAGCTGTTGCAGTATCTGGGACAATGAGACAGCATTTTGATAATTGGCAATCATTCAAATTTACATGTGTTATTGTTGACAGTCATTAACTGTTTGTCATCTGAAACATTTTCAGTTGTTGGATTTGAAATTTTTCCTGATAGATTTCAGGTTTTAACAAGAGTTGTGCTTTTTTCCATAAAAGTACACTTTTTTTACTAACCTATGGCAAAGAGCTTGTTTGTGTTTCTGTAGATACAGAACACGAGTGAATTCCTGCAATGAATGTGGAAATCATGTCAGGCGAGGAAGCTCTGACGGCTCCAAGAATGGAGAAGTGAGCACGCAGATGTGAACCAGTGTCAAGACTGCAACCATCTTTTCGTTCTGCGTGCAAGGACTTTTGGGCTTGGGTTTTCTTTTTCTTTCTGTGAGAAAATGTGTTTGAATTTGAAAATGTGTATGAATTTGTCAGATCATTCAGAATCAATTCATGAAAGCATAAGGCAATTGGAAAATGGAGTGGACAAACTCGGAGAAGAAACCCAATCACGGATGAATGGCATGTTTGATTTGTTTGACCTTTCACCATTGTGGAAGGAAATTTTGAAAACGATTGTATATATTTTATTGGGACTTGTAATTCTTCTCAGGACCGTGCCGTGTTTGCTTCAATGCATGCCGCGAGCAATGGACAGAGCAGCCAAAGAGGTGTTTTTGGTGAAAACAGAAGGGGGAGATGTCAGAGTCCAGGGCATCCCTTCGGTTGCCCTGGAAGGTCACAGACCTCGGCAGAGAGGCCTGGGACCCGAGGAAGGGAGTTTGAAATCTGTCCAGGGGGGTCTGTCCAGGGGGGTTGTAGCACACCCTGGCACAGAGCCCAGGAAGACACAGGCTTTGATTTTAGTCCATGGAAAAAGCTTCTAACATTGAGAAAAGAATTACAAGTCACAAAGGCATGACAGACAGTAGTGTAGTTAATCACCGGGTGGAAAATTTTGTAGTTTTGGGATTCTTAGAATGGAGGTGAATAGGGGACAAGATGGAGAATTTAGGGCAGTGCCCTGGGTTCTTCTTGTTCTCCCTTGGCCTCCATCTTCTGATGTGATGATGGCACAAAGTAGTTTAAGAGGATTGGGTCAAAGTAGAGATGACCCCTTTAGTATAGATAATAGGCATTGGCACAGAATTGTAAATAATAGACACGTAATTATCTGTATAAGAAGGTAGTGACCTCCCATCACGGGGGGAGTCATCCTGTGTCCGAGCGGCTGTGAACACCTTGGCCGGGCACAGAGAAAATTGTAAGATAAGAATTAATAAACATGCAAGAAACCCAGAAACAACAAGACCTTGAAGACTCCATTTCATTCTCGCGCCGACTCAAAGCCTTCAGAGGGCAAAAAAGACTCACACGAACCATCACCAGAACCACCACCTGAATCTCAGGCAAAGAAAACCTAAACCCGAGACCTTACACCTGGTGTTTTGCACTTGTTGATTTGCAAGATGCTTACAAAGGAGTGTCGTTTCTAAGTAGTTAATGATGATGAGGGGTGTTAATTAAAAGACCAATCATGTCCAGCTGTATAGAAACAGTCTATAAAAAGGTGTGCTTTCTAATAAACTGTGTGATATGCCTTCTGAGAAGATTGGAGTCTGTGTCGCTCATCCAGCCACCCCCTAACTCAACAGCGACAACAGAGTACTAGAATGGGCTGTCCAGAGAGGTTGTGGAGTCTCCTTCTCTGGAGATATTCAAAACACACCTGGATGTGATCCTGTGCAACCTGCTTTAGCAGTGGGGATGGACTAGATAATATGCAGAGGTCACTTCCAACCTTAACCATTTTGTGATTCTGTGATAATGCCGCCTTTACCTGTCCTCTCTTTAATCCTAACTCAGAAGCTTTTATTTGTCTCCTCATCCATTCCCAGGCAAAGCTCCATGCATTCCAACTGCTTTCTCATATAAATGGCAACTCCCCCTTCTCATCTTCCCAGACTGTCATTTCTGAAGAGCCTGTATCCATCCATTGCAACACACTAGCCATCCCACCACAACTCTGTGATTCTAAGATCATAGTTCTGCAGCTGCAGATATTTAATCTTCATGGTTCTGGATTTTAAGTCTTCCGTCAGTAGACTTCTACTGTTGACTTTTGAAATGTAAGTTTAGTTTCCTAATGTAAAATCTGGTTTCAGCATACTTACTTTATCTTCCAAGAATTTGTTTAGCAATGACCTGTGCTGACTCTCATTTTCTGCTTCTGATCTAGAAAAATCAAATTTGAAGGCTTCTGTTACTTCAGATGATTTTCTAAAGCAACTTTTTGCCTGTCTCATATTTTCAGTGACAAAGCAGCATTTCTTCAAATAGTTAAAATGCTTCCTTCTTATTGCACTAGGCTTTGCTATGGGTAGTTACTGTTGTTGCGTGGAAGGGGTAGCCATATATCACTCATAATGTATGCAGAGAACCTGTGCAACACAGTGGTATGAAAGATACTGTGTACATGTAAAATATTTTGTTCACATTTATATGACTGCTGAATCCTTTTTTGTAACACTGCCATAATATCAATAATGTAACAAATTTTCAGCATTCTCACAGATGTTAAGAATACAGATTGACAAATAGGTCATTTATGCCAGCATATTATTTTGAGCAATTTCCAGCCTTCTTGCCATTACTCATTTTTCAATGACTTGTCAAATCATTTTGAGTTTACATTAAACATAGTTTTAAGGGCTCTGGAGAATGAAAAAGGTCAAAGCAAAAACTGAAATAATAGTTGAAACTTTTGGTGTTCAAAGCATTAGCAAATATTAATACAGGAGCAAAAAGGGATTTCTATATTTTATCTTTAGTGGGAAGGCACCAGCAGAGAAGAAACTTCTGTACTTTGTAAAAGAACCCAGGGGAGCAACTGAATAAAGTTTGAAGTAAAATGACTGACTCCTGTATGCCTTTATATATTCATTTGTTGGTTGAAGGGAAGGCTTCTCGCTCACAGCAGCACTAAGCTAATTTACATGAAGAGGTCTTTGGAGAACAAAAATTTCAGTGCTCATGTAGAATGCAAGACTCTTCAAGCATTTCTGCCAGGTACTTGTGTACTGTGCTTTTTCTCCAAGCAAAAAACATTGAAACTTTTTAGTGTAGCATTTTCAGGCTCACAATGTTGGGTTTCAGGATCAGACATTGGGGGAGGGGGCAGTGAAGAGAAGGAGGGCTAGTTTCCTTTTAACTCTGAAGAAAAACTTCTGGTTTTGCAAATAAAAACCATTTTTTAAATTCTCAATTTAAAAAACCTGCACACATCTTTCTTATAAGAAAAACATCAGTACCACATATAGGATTACCTTTTCATTCACATATGTGAACAAGCAAACTTCTCCTTCTTACATGTGCCTGAATCTCACTTTTCATTTTCTTCTGTGCTACTTCCCTTCTGCTGCATCCTTGTGGTGTCTCCATGTTAGCCATTGAAGCTTGATTCTCTTGCTGTGACCTGAGTCATAATCCATTCTTTTCTCATTCCTCTTTGGGGTCACAATCTTCCTCTTTTGTCCTCTGTAGCAGATGGCTCTGGTTACTGTGCATTTCTTCTGGGTCAGAGAACAAGCAGCCTCCTCTAAAACTTCTTCTAATGACCTCAAACCTCCTGAGGAGGAGCTGCTAATTATGCTATATTCCTAAATGTGTGACCAGTGTAGAAGACAAACACCTGCCAACAAGAAGCTGGTTTGAGGCCATAAAACAGCAAGTTGAAATTTTTCTTCAGACTTTGACAAGTGAATACCACTTGGTCCTGAAAGTGTCCCATCCTACATTTTTATCCAGGTGTTGTATTTGGTTTAAACTATATATATCTACAAACTATGGCAATCATCCCTGATCATCCAAATATAGTCTAACTATTGAAAAAACCCTGTTATTAATTAAAAACAGAGCTATTGATTAAATGGATATTCTGAAATAAAATACAAATATTATCACCACTACAGTCAAATCCAGATTATGGCCCCTATATGTGATCATCTGGAGACAAAGGAGTTTACAAGAATAATCTCATTCCATTATGTGCATAAAATGTCATTTAGAACATAACTGTGGAAATTTTGAAACTGTCTCAAAGTATTAAATTCTGCTAACATCATGGAGTAAGTACTGTTTGGACCTGGTCACTGGAGCCTCAGAACTTTGAACTACTACATATATCAAAATGAAATACATCTTTTTTTCTTTAATAAGGACTGTATTTTTGTAGGCATTCTGAAATTATTTTTAAAAGTTTGACATGCTTCCTGATTATGAAATTTATCAGAGATTACTTTCTAGCCTTTAAACAAGATACCAAGAGTTATTACAGTATTAGTGGTACATAAACAACAACCCATTCTGTACTCCCTTCTGATCAGATCTGGATAACAGGGCCTGTCATTCTGCATAATGTTTTGGAAGCACCAGAGACTAACAGATGCAGGATCAGTTGGGAAAAATGCTCAAAGAACAGGGTAAAACTGGCCTTCATTCCTTCATGGCTTCCTTCTTAGAGAAATTTTTCTATTCATGTTTTCTATTCCATTTTCATTGACTTAGAGATCACCCAGTAACAGATGGAATCAGTAGTTCATCTAGTGTCATATGCCAGCTCATCTTTCAGCATGTGGGGATGGCCTGTTCCTGTACCTTTAAGATTTCCTTCTCAAAGCACTTCCAGCCTTCCCAGATTCCTTTGCCCTTCAGGACTGCCTCCCAAGGGAGTCTTTCAACCAGTATCCTAAACAGGCCAAAATCTGCCTTCTGGAAATCCAAGGCAGCAGTTCTGCTGATCCCTCTTCTTACTTCTCCCCAAAAATCAAAAACTCTATAATGTCATGATCTCTGTCCCCAAGACAGCTTCCAACCATTACATCACCCACCAGACCTCTGTTCACAAACAGCAGGTCCAGTGTGGCACCTCCCCTGGTTGGCTTCCTCACCAGCTGTGTCAGGAAGTTGCCTTCCACACACTCCATGAACCTCCTGGACTGTCTCCTCTCCCCTGTATTGTATTTCCAGCAGACATCTGGTAAGTTGAAGTCCCCCACAAGAACAAGGGCTAGTGATTGTGAGACTTCTCCCATCTGCTTATAGAATATTTCATCTGCCTCTTCATCCCGGTTGGATGGTCTATAACAGACCAGGATATCTGCCCTGTTGGTCTGCCCCCTGATTCTTACCCATAAACACTCAACCCTATTGTCACCATCATTAAGCTCCAGACAATGGAGACACTCCCTAACATACAGGGCTGCCCCACTGCCTCTCCTTCCCTGCCTATTCTTTCTGAAGAGTTTATAGCCATCCATTGCAGCACTCCAGTGGTGCGACTCGTCCCACCAAGTCTCTGTGATGGCAAATATATCAGTATTCCTGCTGCTCCATAGTTTTCAGCACCTCCTATTTCTTACCCATGCTGTGTGCACTGGTGTTGATGCACTTAAGTTGGATTTTCAGGGGAAGAAGATTTAATTCCTGCATGATCATTCTCAGGTGCTTCCCTGGTTTCTAGCATATCAATAACCCTGGCATCCTTGCTGCTGCATGGATCTCCATCCTCTACCTCTACCAAGATGGTAGGTTGAAGGACCTTGCTAGCACACAGTCCCTCAAATTGGCATGCTGCTCCCAGACCTACTTCTAGTGATTGTGATTTTATCCTATTCCCTGTTAAAATTTAATTTATAACTCTCAACATTCCCTGCTAACTCCTGAGCTAAGATCCTTTCCCCCCTTTGAGACAGGTGTGACCCATCTGTTGCCAGTAGGCTCAGTGTCATATAAACCAATCCAAAATTCTGCTGGTGATAGCAGGCTCAGAGCCAGGTATTCATTTGTAGGATTCTGCTGTTTTGTTTCATCCCCCATCATTCCTTGCAGCTGGCAGGATAGAGAAGAACAGTACTTGTGCTCCAGATGTCTTAATTATTTCTTTCAATGTGCTGAGGTCTCTCTTGGTTGTCCTCAGGTTTCTTGTTGAGACTCCATTGCTTCCTACCTGAAAAAGCAGCAGTTGATGATAATCAGAAGACTGTACCAGGCTACAGAGTTTCTTAATAATGTTTCTTACCTGAGACCCAGGGAGGCAGCAGATTTCCCTATAGGTTGCATCCAGTTGGCCTATAGCCTCTGTTCCTCTCAGAACGGAGCCACCAATGACAACTACCCTTCTTTTTTTCTTGACTGAGGTGGTCATGATGCTGGGGGTAGACTTACCCTAGGCAGTTCCTCCAATTTGGATGGACCTTCACCCACAATGTCATTTGCCTGGCCCTCAAGTTCCAGAGCTTCATACCTACTATATAAGGGCACTTGGGAAGGTGAGGCAGGCCAAGAGGGAATTCGCTTGCCGCCCCAAACAGAAACCTGTTTCCATTTCCCCCATCTCTTAGGTCCCCTCCTTCTGCCTAGGGGCGAGAGGGTAGGGGATCATCTGCTTCTTGTGATATGACTGGCCTCAGGGATGGTAGAGTATGGCTTCACTAGTCAATTTCCTCCAAGTCCCTGATACTCCTCAACCTTTCTACCTCCTCTTAGTTTCGTCACTAGGCTGAACAGATCATCTATTTGGTAACACCTCTGTGAGGGACTGAAAAACCTGAAAGAGTTCTTGCCTCAAACACTCATCAGAAGAGAAAAGGAATGCTACCATGCCAAGGAGATAATGTATGGTTAGAAAAGAGGGTCTTGGGGAGGCAGCATAGCACTTTTCTGGGACCAACTTCCTTATCTTGTCTATCTCTAAAAACAAATTTAAGACAGCACTGCACTTGCATCTGACAGGGTGGAGGGAATTGAAACCATGAAACCCTCTAATTCCCTTCTGAAAAGCGTGAGGATAACAAAATGTGCATGCATGAGGACCAGTCTATAAATAGCGCAACTGAGAGGGGCTGTGTGTACACCCACCATCCAGAGGAACCAGATCAGAGACAGTGCTGGAACCTTGAGTGGTGACCTGGATCTTTTTCCCTGCCTCTATTTTCCTATCTTTCCTTTTTCCTCTCCTTAGAAGTTTAATTAGGTGCTTCCACAGGCTGTTCAGAAATTGCTGTTGCAATGTCTTGTTCAGAAAAGTTTAAATTGCTGCTGCTACATGTTGTTCAGAAGAAGTTGAATCCATGGGCTGTTCAGAAATGTTTAAATCATTGCTGCCACGGGCCATTCAACTTATCATAAGATTTAAATTGTTGCTGCCATAAATAAAGTTTTCTAATTGACTGTTTGGCATAGTTTTGCCTTAATTTGGCCCAAGGGTATCCTGAAGTCAGCTATCTCAGAGTAAGTCATCCAGGACTACCCTCTAGGGACCTGACATTTTGCAGCTGTACCGGGGCAGGGGATCCAGGACTGCCCTCTTGTACCTGGCAACCTCACACAGCTGTTGCCTCTACTGCCATCCAATAGCAGTGCCAGGCTTTGCCAGTCTCTGCAGCCTGAGACCTGGATGATTACATGTTTTCCTGGCAGCTTTGTCTGTGTCACCGCATCCTTTTTGTTGAGTACAGAGGACATAGCTCCCCTCTGAGTGGATACCACTGCTGAGCTCCTTATGAGAGATGGGTGACTGATACCGAAATCGGTCAGATGGAAACTTTCTAACACAGTTTTGAGTAATAGAAAGCAGGCATTCTTTATTGCAGTCCACTGGTCACTCCGAGGATCCTTCCCCTAATTGAGTGTGCCAAGTGTCAAGTAAACAGAGATTTTATCATACACAATGATTGCATATTCATTAGCTATCCCTGCTTACTTGATGTACATGTAAAATAGAACTTTTACTGTGATTGGATCATCCATACCTACGGCCTGATGGAGGGGAGCTACTATCACATCTCTGTGTTTAGCTTCAGTTCTCCCTGCAATCAGACTAAACCCCTCTGCTCCTTGATACATCCTCCCTATCCTCTCTCTCTTCTTTTCTAGATGAGCTAAATCTGCCTCTTTACATGCCAGTTCCTTCATAATATCAGTCTTGGCAGCCTGATCATCTGTTCCCCCAACTGTTACCAGATAATAAATGGCCTACATCTGATGAGCTAACACAATGCTTGTTCTCCAAAACTATTGGCCTACGGAAACTGCACAATGCCCATTGTGTAAGAAGGAGAACTGGAAGTTCAGCAGCCTCAGTGTCCTGCCAACTCAGCCAGGTCACCTGAAACATTGGGGTCTATGAACACCAGAGACCACCAGAGAGACCCCCAGGACAGAAGAATGCATGCGTAAAGGGGAGGGGAAATATGTTAATGATTTTGGAGAAATAATTATCATATGTATGTTTAGTCTAGGACAATCAATGAATATGTATGTATAATATAGTATATGAACAGAAACTTTCCTGTACTCAACATGCATGGCTGATGGGAGGAGCTATCCCCTCATGCATCTGGCCGACTAAAGAATGCCGGGTTCTTAATCCTACATTGGTGTTAAGGATTTTTTTTTTTATTTTACAGAATTTTTGGTAACAGTTTTGGCAACCCAGGTAAAACAGACTCCTGAATTTCAACAGATCTGAGAGATTGCAGGATCTCCAGCCAGTACCAAGGGATTTTCAGGGAGGATCTTTGATCCCCAGTCCCAAGGAAATCGGAACAAGACCCCTGGTAAGATAAAGGCATTCTTTACTTTAAAGATGTTAACTGTCAACCTACCTGTAAGGAACAGCAAAAGCTATGCAGGGTTTGATTTAAAGGTACCTAAGGTGGGAAAAGGGAAGAGTTAGAGTCCCTTCAAAAAGGGAGGGGTTAGGGTCCCTTCAAAGAAGAGTTAGAGTCCCTTCTAAGGAGCTCCTAAACAGTAATTTGTTATAATGGGAAACAAAACCTCAAAAGGGGTATCACAGGTGTCATCGCTGGGATGTATCTTGAAACACTGGAAAGAAATTGCGAGTGATCCCCTCACGCGTGAAAAACTTATAGAATTTTGTAATCAGTGGTGGCCACTTTACAAGCTGGAAGATCAAGAGAAGTGGCCTAAGAATGGAACCTTACAGTATAACAACATATTGCAGTTAATGTTTTGTAGAAGGGGAAATAAATGGGGTGAGGTTCCTTATGTTGACTTATTTTTTACCCTAAGAAATCATCCAGAGTGGCAAAAAGAATGTGGGAGGACCCAGCAAAATCCATTAATTTTAGTACTTGAAAAGGAAAAGAATGGCAAAGGGTTGAAAAGGTGTTGTTTTGCGTGCAGCATAGGGCAGAGGTGTTTAAAGTGTGGAAGAGAGGATGAGGATGATTTAGAGCTGATGGTTGCTCCCCAGCAAAGAGCAAGTGAGGTGAATGATGAATCGCTGGGGAATGCAGCTAGACACATAAGTAGGTCATGGGAGAGTGGACTGGAACAGAGAGAATGCTTTAGGGGATTGGAGGATTTTAGCCTGATTGTGGGACACACTAGAAGGCAGCAAGGAGATGTTGGGGGAGATGCTGGGGATATTCTGATGGCTCCCCTCTGGCAGGTGGTCGAGAATCATGGTCCAGTAACAGTAAAGACCCCATTTTCAATTGTGGTTTTAATGTCATGGAGAAAGGCAGCAGGAGTTTATAGAGAGGATCCGGATAGACTTGCTAAAGTATTTGAAACCATAATTAGAACTCAGGACCCTGACTGGAATGATATACAAGTGATGTTAGATACATTGTTAGATAGCACAGAAAAAGGATGGTGTTGACCATGGCCAGAAAACAGGTGGAGGGGGCACGTGCTAATGGAGACTAAGAAGGAACTGTAGATCAGAATTTTCCTTCAACAGATCCAAGGTGGAACCCTAATTTACGGGGGCCCCGAGATCGTTTAACAAGATATCAGAGATTAATATTGTTTGGTGTAAAGTATGCTATACCAAAAGCCGTGAACTGGTCAAAACAGTATGAGGTAAAGCAGGACAGTACTGAATCCCCCATAGCTTTCATGCAACAATTGAAGGTGACTGCCAGAAAATATACTGATCTGGATCCTGAGAATCCAGAGGAAGCTGTACAGTTAGCAAATATCGTTATAAGGCAGTCTGCCCCAGATATTAGAAAGAAACTCCAGAAACTGGAAGGAGCGGAGTTGCATGACTTAGGAAAATTGTTAGATGAAGCATGGAAAGCATATCACAACAGGGAAAGGGAAAAAGTACAATGGCAGGCCAGAAGGGAAAACAAGAGACACGAGAAACTGCTTGCGACTGGGGGTGGATAAGGGACCTGTGGAGGGTACTGTAATAAATGTAATAAATAAATTTGTGTATTAAAATATTGGGACTGTGATAGATGTAGTGAATAAACTTGTGTATTAAATTTATTGTACTTTATAACCTTGAAACTGCCTTGTAAGTTCTGGTTCCCGTAAGTTGCAAAAGCTTCTCCAAATATTGAGACTTATTTTGTACCTGTAAGACAGCAGGGCAAAACCAGAATTTACAACTGAAAGGAGGAAGCCAAACAGGAGATGGCTCATCTATCAAGACGGACTCTGTGCACCTGGGACGATCAGCATCTGATGTCAATCTCAATGGAGGACCCCGAAGATGGAGCTAATCACCATTCCAATGCCCAGTTCCAAGAAACCCCTTTCAGAACATGCACATTGCCATGAAATCCGTTCAAAATTCATCCACAAAAAAAAGAAACACATGAATATGTAGACTAGACAGGGACACACAATGGACTTGCCGCCGGGCAAAAAAAAACTGTATAAAAACTAGACTCAAAAACTCAGCATTTGTGGACAGGTGGGGAAAGCACTCTTGTTGCGGTCACCCTGTCCACCCAGCATTCAATCAATGTTGTATGCTTTGATTGTGGCTGACTCTGATTTGGAAATGGCAAAAATAAAGTCTTTGATATCAGATTGGCTGATAATCATTTATAACAGTACTGAGGGACCGGCCAACGGGGGAGGTCGGGGGAACATGGGGAAGAAGAGGCGGGAGGCTCCCACCCTTTCCTCGACAACAGTTAGGGGAAGACCAGTGTGCGATCTGCAAGGAAAAGGGGCATTGGAAGCGAGAATGCCCACAGGCTGGAAAGATGGACCCGGTCTTACAGGCTGTTACATTAGAAGATGAAGATTGAAGGGGACCAGGGGATTCTACCCCAGCTGAACCCCTGGTTATGTTGAGGCTGGGGAAAGAAGAAGTGGAATTTTTGGTGGACATAGGAGCAACGTATTCCATATTGAATAGATGTAAAGGGAAATTTAGTAGGGATGTGGTAAATGCAATTTGTGCTACAGGGAAAAGTGAAACTCGGTCCTTTTTACAATCCATGAAAATTAAATTAGGAAATAATTTAATTACTCACCAGTTTCTATATATGCGTGAATGCCCAGTCCCCTTGCTGGGGAGAGATTTATTGGGAAAATTGGATGTTCAAATAATTTTTCACGATAGGGAAATACAAATTTAAATACCAGAATCAAAAGCCGTCGAGGCAAGGAATTTTATGTTACAGGAGTCAAATGAATTGGAAAAAATCCCAGAGGAGGTAGAGAACACTGAGACCCCATTGGTATGGGCAACTGAAATGCCTGGACAATCAAAAGAGGCCAAACCAGTGAGGATTACTTAACAGTGGACACAAAACTGACGCTGAAGATGGTGGCAAGCATCAATAGCAAACTTTATTGCAAAACCCAGGCTTTTCTAGCAGTTAGCCGGTTATCAGTTTACATAGTTTTAAGGCACAACAAGCCTAAGTCAACCAATAACCATACACCACAATGTGGACATGCAGCAGTCTCCACAGCACATCTCTCATGTCTCTCTACCCCTATTCCAGCTGAGTCACTCTCCCATAGTCCTCTTCTACTTAGCCAAAGTAGTAGGCCTGAGCCACGATTTCACCAGGGCAACAAGGCCCTTATTTCATAAGGCTTTACCTATATAAAACAATTGCTCCCAAACCTGAAGCTAAACCGGTAAGGCAAAAATAATACCCTATTAATTGGGAGACAAAGAAGAGGCTGGAAAAGGTTACAGGAAATTTTTTAGAATATGAGTTATTGAAGGAGTGTGAATCAGAATATAACACACTGATATTACCAATTAAAAAGTAAAATGGGGAATATAGGTTAGTGCAAGATTTAAGGGCCATTAATAAAATAGTACCAGGTATTCATCCAGTAGTAGCTAATCCAGACACACTTTTGACAGCACTAAAAGGGGAATATAAATGGTTTACAGTGATTGATCTTAAGGATGCCTTTTTCTGCATACCCTTGGAGGAAAATAGTCAAGCAATATTTACTTTTGAATGGGAAAGTCCCACCTCTGGATGTAAACTTCAGTTAACCTGGACCGTCCTACTGCAGGGATTTAAAAATAGTCCAACAATATTTGGAAATCAACTAGCAAAAGAATTAGAACAATGGAAGAAAAATAACACCGAAGGGGCAGTTTTACAGTATGTGGATGACATTCTGCTGGCAGCGGAGACCCAAAACCAATGCCTAGAAATGACCAAAATGACCATAAGTCTGTTGAACTTTCTGGGACAAAATGGTTACAGAATGCAGTGGTTTTGGTTGGCCAATTTTTCGTTTCCCGCCCAATGTACTAAATACTGTGGTGGATTAAGCGCTTACTAAAATTACTTATTCATTTCCTGTTGTGAGATAAGAATTAATAGGAGAGTAAAGCAGGCTTAAAACTTTAAAGGGTATAAAGAACACTTTATTACAAAACTATAAGGGAAAAAAGAAAAAAATTAATAAGAATCAGAATAAAATCTTCAGAACACTTCTCCTCCTCCCACGACCTTCTTTTCTTTCTTACTGACAACGTACAGAGACAAGACCTGGGACTTAGGTCAGTTGACCATCTCTAAAATAGTCTTTCATTAGTTCTCTTAGGGAGAGGAGTCTCTTTTGCTGTCATGAAGACTTCTGCACAAGAAAACAGTTCTCTCGTGGCTTCAATTCTCACGAACAGCAGCTGCCCAGAAATCTGCATTCGTGAAGTCCCTCTTATCTCATGCAGCCTTCCCACAGCTGTGTTCATGGGCCATGTCAAACTCATGGGGTACTATTTTAAGGATGAGCTGTTTAAAAGCAAAGGTTTGCTTCATTTATCTCTGAGATCTACATCTCTGGGAACAGAGGTCTACTTCTTCTCTCCCTGGGGGCAAATGGTGTTCATCACTCATCTTCCTCTCTGTTCAAGCTTCTTATGCAATCACAGCTACTTCAACATTTACTTGCTTTAGCACAAATGCCTTTGCCCATATCTGCAATTTGAACACTTCATGTCCCCATATCATTTTCATGAATTAAAGGGATATTTTAGTATATCAACAGTCCATCACTATGGCCTTGCAAAAGAATTTCAGCCTAAGATGAAGGCATCTCCTCATTGTCCTCCCATCTGGGACTTGACTCTTCCTTCACTGACCTTGGTGTCTTCATGTTGTTTCTCTACGTGTCTTCATTGTCCTTTTCTCTCCCTTTAAGGAAGGATTAATGCTTTGCAAGTTTCATCTGTGCAATAAAAGAGTTAATATCCTGCCCAGGGCCTGCAGAGGTCATGATGATTTCTGCCGGGTGGTGGCCGAAGCAGTCACAGTGGTAGATTCAGGCTGTGCTGGGGCTCTGCCAGGATCTCAGGGGCTCTGGCTGCATTCAATTCCAGCTGTGGGACCACTCTCTGCACGACTGCGGAGCCACCCCTGGTCTCAGCTGCATGATTTGTCATGGCGTCAGGACAGCCCCTCGGAAAGTTAACTCGGTAGTGGCGGCCGGAGCTGTTTACAGTGGAGGACTCTTCTGAGGCTGTGCTGGGGGGGGGGAAGCAGCTAGGATCTCAGCAGCAGCACGCCATGCGGCTGATGGCCTCTCCTTCCCCTGCCCAGCAGCTGCTGGGGCCCAGCCCAGCCCTGCCAGGCTGCAGCAGAGTAGGGCCTGGCCCAGCCTGGCCCACCCACATAGAGGGGGCTGGCCGGCCTGTTACCTGTTCACAGGCTGGAAGAAAAGAAAGCTTTCCCAGCGTTTGTTCGATTTTTAACATGTGTGTTCACAGAGGTGCGTTCAGCTTCCTAGTGGTTTAACAAGGTGTCAGTATTCAAAAGTCGTCACTGATTGGTTTTGTCAGGCATGGAGGAAGCTGTTAGCAGCTTGTCTTTGAAAAATCATTTCTGTGGGTGGCTTCTTCCCTCCTCACTAAATGTCAATCAATGCAAAACCAGTGCACAGAATAACTAAAAGAAAAGCTCAATAGGAAAGACAACTGTTAACTATCTGGGCTTTGAGATCACTCAAGGGCAGGGAATTCTTGGCCTTGACAGAAAGGAAGCAATCTGCCAAACTCTAGAACCACATGTCCTGGTTTAGGGCAAATTTGTGAGAGAACCCCTGAATGGGGTCCCTCTGGGAAGCAAACCCAAATGGCCCCTCTCCCCAACCAGTCCGGGAAAAGAACTTCCTCGGAGAAAAGTGGAAAAAACTATTTATTTAAGAAACAATGTACCCACAAACATAAAGAATTAATAATATGAAACAATAAAACCCTTCCTTGTTCTGAAGTGAGATGGTAAATTCAGAAAGTCCTTGCCATGGGTAGCTCAGCTCGCTCTGTCTCTTATCAGTCCCTCCGGTGGGCTGCAGGTGTGAGCACCTGGTGCTCCTCTGGGTTTTTCAGTCCAGAGCAGATTTAAACAGTCCTGAGAAAAAGAAAAAGAAAAAACAGTCCAGAGAGCTTCGTGCCTCAGACTAGCACAGTCCAGGAGCAGGAATGCAGAGGAATGAATGCTGTTTTCAAAACAAACTCCGCGCATCTTTTTTCTCCCCCTTCGCTCTTGGAACTAGTCTCACAGCAGTGATTCTCTCTCTCCAGGATCCGGCTTCATGAGTCTCAGCTTCATGAGTCTCGGCTTTATGCTCCTCAAGGTTGCTCCTCAATGATGATCCTCCCCTTACCAGCTAACCCCCTCTTTTATCTCACTCATCCTTATTGGATATAGCTGTTGCTCATCAGGGGCAAGGCTGTATTGGTTAATTAACACAGCTGTTACTTATCAGGGGTTACTTAGTCTTAAAGGTACAGAACTTAACATACAGCATAAACAGAACAGACAATTGGGGATACAAGCATCATAAAGTCACCTCAGGACACCACGTAACATCTGAGAATTACAAGGCTTTCTGAGAGTGGTCGAGTGGTGCTGGTTGTGGATATTAAACTATGGACTTTTAGTGAAGCCCCTCTATGAAGCCCTAAAAGAAACAAAGGAAGGACAACTGGTTTGGACTGCCAAGTGCCAAACTGCCTACCGAGAACTGAAAAAGCATTAATGATGGCACCTGCATTAGAGCTTCCTGACTTAACCAAGCCCTTTGATCTGTTTGTACATGAAAAGCAACATTTAGCCCTGGGGGTCCTGACGCAAAAGTTGGGAATCTGGAGGAGACCTGTGGGCTATTTCTCCAAACAGCTGGACAACGTGAGCAAAGGATGGCCAGGATGCTGTGAGTGGTTGCTGCAACTGTTCTGCTGATCCAAGAGGCCAGGGATATCATGACTGGACACCACATAACTCTTTTTGTCCCTCACATGGTGATATCCATATTAGAGCAAAAGGGGGGGCATTGGCTATCCCCCAGCAGGATGCTCAAATACCAAGTTGTACTTTTGGAGCAGGATGATGTGGAATTGAAGATGGCAGCCACAAATCCAGCCATGTTCCTCAATCCAAAGGCAGTGGATGAGGGAGCCCTGGCACATGATTGTCTCCAAACTATCAAACAGGTATATTCCAGCAGAACTGATTTGCAAGATGATCCAATAGACAATCCTGATTTAGAATTATTCAAAGATGGGAGCAGTTTTGTGAAGGATGGAAAATGAATGGCAGGATATGCAGTGGTAGCCACTACTGAAATACTGGAAGCTCGATCTTTACCAATTAACACATCAGCACAAAAGGCTGAAATAATAGCACTAAAACGAGCATTGAATTTAGCAACGGGCAAAAGGGTGAATATTTGGACTGATTCTAGGTATGCATTTGGTATAATTCATGTCCATGGAGCTATATGGAAGGAAAGGGAACTGCTATCAGCTCAAGGATCAGCTATTAAACACAAAGAAGACATTTTACAACTTCTGGAAGAAATTAAAAAACCAAAGGAGGTGGCAGTGATGCATTGCAAAGCACATCAACCTAGGCAAACTAATGTTATAGTGGGAAACCGATTGGCAGACAAAGCAGCTCGAGGAGTAGCTGAAAAAGGCATCCTAGTGTTAGTACCACAAAGACAAATTGACATATCTGAATTTAAGCCGAATTATGACAGCGAGGATCAGTGCTTAGCAAACACATTAAAAGCCACTAAGAATCAGGAGAGATGGCAGGTAACAGACAGCCAACAGGTTATAGTTCCAACTTCTGTAATGAGGAAAATAATGGAAAAAGAACATAACAAAACCCATTGAGGAAGTGAGTCCATGATATCTAGTCTCCAAAGTTCTGTACTCAGCATAGGAATGACTGAAATAGCAAAATCAATCCTAGAGAAATGTCCAAATTGTTTAAAAAACAATCCCATATATAGGAAGACGCCACTTCCTGGAACATTAAACAGGGAAATTCACCTGGAGATTATTGGCAAATAGATTTCTCTGAATTGCCCAGAAAAAACAGGTATAGGTATCTTTTGGTACTGGTAGATTCTTTTTCCAGATGGCCAGAAGCCCTTCCCTGTCACACCAATAAAGCTAGGGAAGTGGGAAAAATCACGCTTAAAGAAATCATACCGAGATTTGGGATACCACTTGGGATGTCCTCAGATAGAGGCCCGCAATTTATCGCAGATGTGGTGCAACAGCTGAGCAAAACTCTAGGTATAAAATGGGACTTATGCACACCTTGGCGAACGCAGTCAAGTGGGAAAGTGGAAAGGATGATTTAGACTTTGAAATGACAAATTACAAAAATGTGTCAAGAAACTTCCTTAAAATGGCCATAGGCCCTCCCTCTGGCTCTTTTGCAAGTCAGAATTCAGCCAAGGTCAAAAACTAAAGTAAGTCCTTATGAATTGCTGTATGGAAGGCTGTATCAAATACTATCAATTCCAGGAGAAATACATTTAAAGGGAGAAACAGATTTAAATTGATACTTAATTTCTTTAGGAAAAAGTCTAGCTGGACTCTGTTGGTTTATAACCCTATCAGGACCAGTTGCTTTGGATGCACCCATTCCCCCATACCGACGTGGGGACTTCGTATATGTAAAAACCTGAAACTCTGAACCCTTGAAAGAAAAGTAGAAAGGACCCTTTCAAGTCCTCCTGGTAACCCTACATGGCACTTAAGGTGGAAGGAATCAAACCCTGGGTCCACCACACGTGGTAAAACCAGCAACTGCACTTTAAACACATCAGAAACAAGATTAAATAACACTGTGGAGGGGTTATTTTGCATATAAATCCTATTGCTTTAGGTCTATGATATGATTTTCTAGGGGGATATTATTTATTTGACCTAAATGAAGATGATAATTACATATTGTAGTAGTTTAGCCTGAATGTGAGGGGTTTTTTTTCCCTAAGGAAGTTGTAGCATGGATTGACAGCTTGGCTGACGAATAGGAGTGTTGTCCACGCCTCTGGAGAGCCCAGACTTAAATCAAAGGTCCCAGGTGACTCAGCCCTTTTCCTCTTCCAACTGGCAAGGAGTTAACATCACTTCGTAAGTTAGAAGTTAGGGCTAGGCCCCCCCGGGGCCAGGCCGCGGGGGGAGGCCGCTGCCTGTGAGAGAGCTGCCTGGGCCAGCAGTGTCCCCTCTCTCCCCCGGCTCCTGCCGATGGGGAGAGGAGGATTGCAGATCGGCAGTGCTGGTCTTGCACCAGGGGCCGTGGTGGCTGTGCTCTTGGCTTGGCTGCCGGAGCCTCTGGTCCGAGGGAGGAGAGAATCTTGAAAATCTTTCTCTGGAGCTCCAGGGAGCTGATCCAAGTTTGAGTTGCTTTGAATCTGACCAGGGGTGGGGGAGGGTCATCCATCAGTGTTCCTGAGCATGCTCCTCCTCCCCCCCCCCATCACCTGCGGCCTTGAAATTCCAAGAGTCAGCTGGAGAGGAAAAAAAGACTCTGGGCAAAGACATTAACCCTTTTCCCTCCTCCATGGAAGACAGAGTGATTTAAAACGTAGAGACACAGCATGAAATGAAGTCAGCGAAAGAACTGATAAAGACTATTGGAAGAAGGGATGGAGGAAGTGGACATTTTTGACTGGACTTCTCTGGATGTGAACCATGGAGAAATGGACTATATCATAATGCTGTTTGGGGGAATGCAAGTTCTAGCCAAAGGGTTGTGTGTACTGATATAAATGAGATCTAATTGAGAATTTTGAATAGAGTAAGGCCCCGACTCCTGGGCATAAAAGGAGGTCTCTATTTCTTCTGAGACAGAGACAATTTTAGAGATAGAAGAAGAGAATCCTTGCTTTATACTAGAAAAGCATTCTTAAAACGGTACCCCAAATATGCTGAGGCCCATAAGCAGCTTGGGAAACTGTTAAATGGGCAGGACTGCACAGAATCTGCAAAATTCCATGCGGTTGCAGATTTGTGACACTGAGAGCCACCAAACCTTGTCTTGTGGCATATATCTCCATAAACACTAGAGAGACTCCTCTCCCAAAGTGATGCAGGATTGTGTTTAAATGGTTGCAACTGACTGAAAATCATAGTTTTCTCTCTATGTTGAGTGGGAAAGTGAACAGTTTGTGGTGGGGGAAAGGTGTTTGAAAGTTTCCTTTTCCTTTCTTTCTTTCTTTCTTTTCCATAGCATATGTTAATAAAATCTATCTGTTTTACTTTTAAGTTGAGCCTGTTTCACCTTTTTCTCCCAAAATCCTATCTCCCAGTTAGCAAACAAAATTCGGCGAATATGAAACCACCACACATATTTTTAATTATAATAGAAACTATGTTGTTAATCTCTGGAAAGGGAATTGTGAACTTAAAACTAGTGCAAGATTTTGGCAGATTACAGTGTAACCTCTATAACAGCTTGTTTGCCAACACCAACCTCTGCAGAAAATCCAGTTTTGTGGGGAGCTTTACCCAGCAATTTGACAAAAATCTGGGAACACATGTGGGAAGGAAATGTCACCCATGCCAATTGGACAGGGATGGAAGGAGAATATTCCTTACAATGGACACATAAGGATGATACTGTTAAGATTTGCAGTATTTCAAACCCAGATCTGGAAATAACCTCAGGAAATATTTATCGGCTGACAGACTGCACTAATACCCCTTGGAGATGTAAAATACCAGTGTAATGGTTTTATGTTTGCCTGTTTGTGTTTGCCAAATTTAGTGCAGTGGTCTGAGTGTTTACTCTTTTCCCTCTGTGAGATAGGATCAGGAGAAAAGCAAAGCAGGCCCAAACTTAAAGGTATAAAGACAGATTTATTAACAAACACTAAAAGAAGAGAATGAAAATCAAAATGAAACTTTTCAAAACACTTCCCCCTCCCCAACCAGCTTCTTTTCTTTGTCACAGACAATGTATAAAGACAAAACTCAAAACTCTAAGTCAGTACCACTTATAAAATACTCTTTCATCAGTCCTTTTAGAGAGAGAAGCCTCTCCTGATTTGTTGTGGTAACTTTCCACAAGAAAGAACAGTCCGCTTGTGGCTTTAAACTTTCACAAAAGCAGCTGCCCAGGGGAAAAATCTGCAGTTGTGAACCTTCCGTATCACGCAGCCTTTCCCGTGGCTACATAATGGGCCATGGACTCATGCATGCTGGGGTATCATTTTAAAAATGAACAATTCAAATGCAAAGGATATTCTTCATCTCATGTGTCTTGGTGTAGGGTAAATTTGGGAGAAAACTTTTGAATAGGGTCATTTTGGGAAGTAAATTTAAATGGCTTTTTTTTTAAAGTGGTTTGGGAGAAATTTTTTTTAGAGAAAAGTAGAAAAACTATTTATTTAATAAACAAAGTGCTTACAAGCACAAAAAATTGAATAATATGAAATAATAAAACTTTTTGGTTTGAAGTGAGATGGTAAATTGAGAAAGTTTTTGCTGTGGGTGTAGCTTGGTTTTTTAGTTTTTTTATTAGTTTTAGTTTTTTGGTGTTGGAAAATGCTGAGGTTTAGGTTTTAATGGGTTGTAGGTGTGAGGTTTTGATGTTTTTTTGGGTTTTTTAGTTTAGGATAGGTTTAAGCAGCTTTAAGAAAAAGAAAAAAGTTTAGGGAGCTTCTTTGCTTTAGCTAGTTTAAACTAACTAAAAGCAAAAAAAAGCAAATGCAAAACCATTGCATAAATTGGTGTTACCACCCGGTTTCAAACAAACCCATTACATATTTAGTAAAAAATACAAACAATTAATAAAAACTGTAAAATAAAATTAACTAAAAGAAAATAAAAACAAAACAAGTATTAATCAATAAGTTAAGTAAATTATAGTAAACTTCTAAAAGTAAAATAGTTTTATTGTTTTAAGTAAATAAGAGTTGTAGGTTGTATATAATTTTAATAATGATTTTTAAATGTGTTTCCTAGAGGTATAAGAGTAAAATGTGTTAGTTTAGCACAAATAGTAAAAACCAGTTAGTAGCTAACTTTATGATTAACAACCAGATTAGCCAATTAAAATAGAGCTATACCTTTGGGTCACACAGGCTTAAAAATCAGAAAAACTCCAAAAAACTCTCTCTTCCTTCCAGCTTGCCAACAAGTAACACCAGCCATGCAGCAACCAAGCAGGCTGGGCCAGGCCTCCCTGCCCCACCAGGCTTGCAGGGCCAAGCCATAGCCAAGCCCAGTAGCAACTACCAGCAAAAAAAAAAAAACAAAAAAACCCCAGCTACTAACATCTAACCAATTTTAGAACTCACCCCAGCAACTACCCACACCACTGACCAGAGCCAGAAAAAATGTTCCCCCCAGGTCCCCCCCAAAAGCAGTCCCTGGCTCAAACTAAGCCCACCCCATAAAACCAAAGAGTAAGCAGAAAGCATTTATAAACATTATAATCCTAGCTACTTTCATTCCTAACTACCATTTTCCCAAACCACTTCAATCTCTCAGCTTAAGTTCTCCCCCCATCAACACAACCTTAAAATCTAACACCGTAAGCCACAACCAAAAAAAAAAAAACTAAGCAAAATTTAACTCTTTCGTAACACAAAACTTCCAAAATCCTAACTCTTCTCTAAAAAAAAGTAAAAACCCCAAAATTTTAAAAAAACAGTATAAAAATATCAAAATCAATAAAAAAGTAACCCCTTAAATAAAAAAAAACTAGTTACCTTAGTCCTAAACTAGAAATCTCCTATAAGTTGTAGTAACAAACTGTAATATAAAGATACTAAAATATTCCTTTAAATCATAAACAATATAAATTATGAAAAATACTTATTCAAATTTATAAATTTAAACAAAATTATTTATAATTAGTAAATATTAAATTAGTAGCTATAATCTCATAATCCTATAAAATGTTTTTTTTAAAAAAACAACCCTCTACACCAATAAAAAAACCCCCTCTATTTCCTAAAATAAAAAAAAAATCCTTTACTTTTAAGGTTATTTATATTTAAGATAACACCCCAATATACATAAATCCATAACCCATATATAACCACACAAAAAAACCTATGTAAATATAAAAAGTCCACAACTACAAAAGTTCCCAAACAACTACTACCATAAAAGTTAAAAACCACAAGCAAACTATTTTTCTTATAAAAAATTACCACAACAAATAAAAAAAACCTTCTCTCTCTAAAAAAACTAAATAAAAAAACTATTTCATAAGTTGTAGTAACCTAAAGTTCTAAATTTTCTCTTTACACTGTTTATAAAAAATAAACAAAGAAAAAATATTTTTAAAGTTTCATTCTAATTCTTATTTTCTTCTTTTAATATATGTTAATAAATCTATCTTTATACCCTTTAAGTTTAAACCTACTTTTCTCCTAATCCTATCTCACAACAAAAAAACCGCTCAAACCACTGCACTAAATTTAACAAACAGAAACAAACAAATATAAAACCATTGCATCATGGAGCAGAGATCTCTTTCCACTTCTTCACTGGTGCAGAGGGCTTCTTATCTCATCTCTCTCTGTTCAAACATCTCATTGGATCACAGGATCACAGCTACTAATTCAATATTCACTCAATCAATTACAGATACCTTTGCTCAAATCCACAAATCTGAACAATCATTTCCCCAATTCATATTTATCATGATTTAAAGGGATATTCTAGCACATTACATTCTGTTACCACAGCTCATAGGAGATTTTCAGCCTAAGACCGAGGCATCTTGTCATCTCTTCCACCTAAGGGGACACTCTTCCTTCACTGACTCTAATATCTTAATATTGTCCTTTTACATGTCCCCAGTTTGGCCTTTTCTCTCATTTAGAGAAGGGTTAGGGCTTTGGAAGTTTCATCTGTGCCAGGAAAGAGTTAATATCTTGCCCAGGACCTGCAGTGGTCACGTGATCTCTGCCAGGCAGCAGCCTCTAGGATTTCAAAGATGCAGGGATGGGGAAGAGAACTCATGCCAAGGGATCTCGGAGGGGCTTGACTGGTGGATGCCTCCTGCCCGCCCCTCAGTGACAATCAGGGCAGGCCCGACCCAACCAGGCCCGTAGCTGCTATCAGGGACCCAGCAGACATTTCGCTTGGCTGGGTCAGTGGTGGGGTAGTGTTGCCCTCAGTTTTCTTGCTTGCAAGTGTTTGAAAGAATGCAGGGTGAAACCCTGCACATGCAATTGGCAAAAGCTTTGCATGCCATCAAGCACCTTACTGGTGCTGCAGAATTTTATTAACCCTGTCAGGTTGAAAGCAGGAAACCGTGACCGAAATAAAGGTCAACAGAAATTGAACTATGATCATTTTCTTTTTTTCTTTTTTTTTTCCAAGGGAAAACTCCTCTATTTTAATTATCTGACTCCATTCTTATATACATTTGTACAACAGGCAAGAGATTGGCTACACAGATCACTACCTCTTTGACCTGGATGGTGAACATCACCATCAATCATATTTCTCCTCCCAGAGCAGAAATATGTAAACAATAGATAATTTCTAAAAATATACATTGTTTTCTTGAAGCTGCGTGAGAATCTGCACTGCAAGATTTCAAACACTTGCAAGCAAGAAAACTGAGGGCAACAGGGTAGGCTTTAAAGTTAGTTAAATGTTAAGCTGTAGCCTCCCCTTCCCCCATCAGCAGCTGATGGGGCCCGGAGGCACAGCCAGGTCAGGGCCGGCTCCCCTCCCAACAGGGAGGAGCCTGGCTGGCCTGGGCCACTCCACGGAGTGGCCCAGGGGGCAGTTGTTACCTGCTCCTCCAGCCAGAAGGGAAAAGGCCAGCTTGGACACAGTCTCAGCTTTATATGTGTATTCCCAAATTCACATCCAGCTTCCTCAGTGGTTAAACAATATGTCAGTATCTAAAAACTGGCCTCTGATAGGTCCCTGTCCTTTCCACAGGAAATTAACAGATCCTTACAGGGAGCTGTTTCTCCTTTAACTAAAAACCAAGCTGTGTTAACCCATGACAACTGGAAATATGGAACAACCCTCAAATGGGACAATGGGAATATATTCAGCCAGTTCAGTGGTGTCTGGACTGAGAAGGGAATCCAGGCCTCTCAGAAGACCCCTTACAGGTCAGTATAAAATATTCTGCTTTAATAACATCAAGGCAAAAGGATCCAAAGATAAAAGAAAAGTGGAATTGCATTCAAGTATACACTTGCACTAGTAAGAATCCTGAGATACAGTGACTCATGACTGTGGCTCAAGCTCTAAGGTTAAGATGTGTTTGTAGAAATTATTCTACCTTTCTTTATGACACCTGGTCTCACCTAACAAATAACAAGACTTGGAGAGATATAGACTGTCAGCAGGTCACAGTAAAATCATTAGGACATACAGTATGGGTAGGAAGTAATAAAATCTGGACCACACATTTGCCCTTGGGAGAATCAAAAGTGCAATGGACACTGGGAGTATTAACATTATGTCCCTTGGGGAAGGAGTCTGTAGTAGTTTTAGTTCACCAATTTCTGTTTCCCGGCCAATGCACCAATTTAAATGTGATGGGTTGAGTGCCCACTAGAATTATTTACTCTTTTTCTTGTTGTGAGATAGGATGAGGAGAAAAGTAAAGCAGGTTCAAAACAAAGGGTATGAAGAAAGCTTTATTAACAAAACTATAAGAGAGAAAAAATTAATAAGAATCAGAATAAAATCTTCAAAACACCTCTCCCACAACTTTTCTTTTCCTTCTCACTGACAACCTATAGAGACGAAATTTGGAACCCAGGTCAGTTTACTACCTCTAAAATAGTCTTTCATCAGTTCTTATAGAGAGAGAAGTTTCTTTTTTCATGCCATGGAAACTTCTCCACAAGAAAAACAGTTCTCTTATGGCTTCAATTCTCACAAATAGCAGCCGCCTGGGTATCTGCATTTGTGAATGCCATATTGGCAGTGCTGCTCCGAGCTTGAGAAATGGCAAGCACAGGAGTGGCCACTCTAGGCGCAGGAGCCAGGAGTGTGTGAGCTAGCCGGGCATCTCCGGCCCCTTGCATCACAAAACCAATCAGTGACTAGTTTTAAATATTAACACCTTGTTAAACCACTAAAAAGCTGAACATGCCTCTGTGAACACACATGTTAAAAACTAACAAACCCCAGGAAAAGCTCTCTTTTTTTTCTCGTCTGGGAACAAGCAACAGGCCAGCCCAGCCTCCTCCGTATGGCTGGGCCGGGCAGGCCCTTGCCAAGGGGCCAGACCTCTTCCCAGAAAGCCCGCCGGGCCCCGTCCTGCCTGGGCCAGGCCCCAGCAGCTGTTAACATCTTGCCGCCAGGCCAGGCCTTCTCCCCTCCAGCGCAGCCAGACCAACCCCTGGCTCGGCTGAAATTTTGCCGCTGCTGAGTTTCACCAAAAACCACCAGGCTTGGGGAGGGGAAGTCATCAGCCCACAGCTAAAATTAAACAAAGCAGAAGCCAGAGACCAGCTATGCAGCTAGAACAGCTACCGCCGTTCTGGCCAGGCCCCCTAAAATCCTGGCAAAACCCCCAGCACGGCCTGAAATCCATCATCATAACTGCTTCAGCCACCACCGACCATCATGACCATCTGCAGGCCCCGGGCAAGATATTAACTCTTTCATTGCACATATAAAACTTGTAGAACATTAATCCTCTCTCAAGTGAGAGAAAAGGACACAGTGAAGACACGTGGAGAAACAACATGAAAACACCAGTCAGTGAATAAAGACTCAAATCCCAGATAAGAGGAGAATGAGGAAATGCCTTCGTCTTAGGCTAAAATTCTTTTGCAAGGCCATGGTAATAGACTGATACACTAGAAATATCCCTTTAATTCATAAAAACAGTATGGGGAGATGGAGTGTTCAAATTGTAAACGTGAGCAAAAGCATTTGTGTTAAATCAAGTCAATGTTGAAGTACCTGTAATCCCATAAGAAGCTTGAACAGAGAGAAAAATAAGAGTAATAAAAACCCTTTACCCCCAAGGAAAGAAGAAGAAAACCTCTATTCCCCAAAATAAAAATAATCTCAGAAATAAATAAAAAGAACCTTTACTTCTACCAGCTCCTCCTTAAAAATAGTACCCCATAAGTTTAACATAGCCCATAAACACAACTGTGAGAAAGCTGCATAAAATAGAAAGAATTTTGCAATTGCAGATTTCCAAATGGCTGCTATTCGTGAAAATTAAAGCCATAAAAGTACTGTTTCTTATAAAAAAGTCTCCATAACATAGCAAAAGAAAGTCCTTTCCCTAAAAAAGCTAATGAAAGACTATTTTAAAAGTAGTCAACTGGCCTAAGTTTTGTCTCTGTACATTGTCAGTAAGAAAGAAAAGAAGGTTGTGAGAAGAAAAGTGTTCTGAAAGTTTTATTCTGATTCTTATTTTTTTTCTTTTCTTTCAGTTCTGTTTAAATAAAGTTTTCTTTATACCCTTTAAAGTTTAAGCCTGCTTTGCTCTTCTCCTAATCCTATCTCACAACAAAAAAAGAGTAAATAATTCTAGTAAGTGCATTAGCGTTTAACCAACATTAGACCCACTACATTAATTAGTACATTAACCAAAAAACTCAAATTATCAAACCAAAACGTGCTGGTTTTGCATTGATTGACATTTAGTGAGGGGGAAGAAACCACCCACTCAAATTAACAAACCAAAACCACTACATATGGGGAAAAGGTAAATGTGATCAAACTTGGAAACACCCCAGTACAGGAACCATAGTGGGATGGATTTTAGAATCCATCTTCACTCTGCAAATATCTACCTTCTGAAATAGACTAAACATACACAATTTAACTCTGCAAATGGAAACTTTAGCAAATGCAACTCACTTGGGGTTCACTGAAATAAATGAACAATTTCAAGCCACAACTAAAAAGACCTTACAAAATAGATTGGCCTTAGACTTATTGCAGTTACATGAACATGGAGTATGTGGGTACTTGAATTTAAACAACAATACTTGTTATGTCAACATTCCAAATGTGACTGCTGAATTGGATGATCAAATAGAGAGGATAAAATCCATTGCTGCATCTAGCAGAGAATTAAGAGCAGGATTAGAAAGAAACTGGTTAAACAAAATATTTAAAGGATTTGGATTTTCTCTTACTGGTTGGTTAGCCTCACTTTTGCAAAGTATAATTGTGATCATGGAAATAATTGTGATTATGATGCTTGCTTTAAGCTGCATAAAAAACATGATTGCTAATGCAACATTAGGAACTTATATGGTGTTAGCAAAAAGGCAAAGTGAGGCTTATGAAGGATTGCAAACAAGACAAGCTTCACAAGCCTCAAAAGGGGAGGAATGTTACCAGATGATAAATGGCCTACACCTGGTGAGCTAACACAATGCTTGTTCTCCAAAACTACTGGCCTATGGAAACTGCACAATGCCCATTGTGTAAGAAGGAGAACTGGAAGTTCAGCAGCCTCAGTGTCCTGCCAACTCAGCCAGGTCACCTGAAACATTGGGGTCTATGACCACCAGGGACCACCAGAGAGACCCCCAGGACAGAAGAATGCACACGTAAAGGGGAGGGGAAGTTTTTTTTATTTTACCAAATTTTTGGTAACATGACCTGCAGTTACAAGTAAATCATCCTCCTTATCAGGGAGATGTTTAGAAGAAATTTGTCCTATGCTGCATATAGAACAACGTTTTAACTGTTTTCCTTGATTCTCCTTTTCAAGAGCCACCACAAAGGGTCTGAGGGGGCTGGATTCAAGCCACAATCTTTTTGCCATTCTGGATGATTCCACAAAGCAAAAAACATATCAACATACATAACCTGATCCCATTTCTATTCCCATCTTAAAAACAGCATCAACTGTACCAATGTATTATAGTTCAAGGTTCCATTTTGTGACCACTTTTCTCTGGAGTCTAGTTTGTACAACAGCCATCATTGATTACAATACTTAAATTCTCCCTGGTAGCTGTTCCCCATGGGGGTCCGACAATCTTTCTCCAATGTTTCAAAATGCAACTAAGTGAGGATTTTTTTTGAATGCTCCCCCCTTAGATTGTTCACTACCCATCTCCAAAAGTAGACCCAAAATGTTACAATACAGATACAAAACAATTATCAATCAATAAAACCAAGTCAAATACCAAATTCCAGAATATCAGATAACTCACTCAAGGTGCTGGAAGTTCCACACATCTTATATGGGCAGGATTCCCAAAAGAATGCCTTATTATTAGACTGGTCTTGGGATCTGTGTTCTTCTCCAGGAAAGTCCCAGTGCCACCATGAAGATCCAGAGATCCCTCAGATCCATGGGAGATCAGGCAGAGTGTCCCATCTAGGGGCCAGAAATGATACCAAAATCGGCCAGATGGAAGCATTTTAAGCTTTGAGTAGAAGAAAGCATGCATTCTTTATTACAGCATGCTGGTCACTTGGAGGATCCTTCCTCTAATCAAGCATGCCAAGTGTCAGGTAAACAGAGCTTTTATCATACACAGTGATTACATATTCATTAGCTATCCCTGCTTACTTGATGTATATGTATTACTTAATTTTATGTAGTTGCACCCCTTATCGGAAGTACTTATATGGCCGTTTGGGGTCTTTATCAGTGGTCTTTAGCGTGGGGTGTAGAAATATTCTAGGTGGATGTTCCTTGACCCCAGATGTTTAGTAAGTGCAATACTGTTGTTTTGTATGACTCCTGCTTTGTCAGCCTCAGCGGATCTCAGCTTTGTCAGAGCTGAGCTAGCATCCTGTTTGCCTAAGTTACCTCTAACTATTTCTCCAAGGCCATGCTGTTCTGTTCTACTCTCCTTATCAAGTGAGTAAAATGCTATTCTGTTCTACTGTTCTCATCATGTACACCAACTGACCTGACCCATTGTCCTGGTTTAGGGCAAATTTGGGAGGAAATCTCCGAATGGGGTTCCTCTGAAAAGCAAATCTAAACAGCCCCTCCCCCCAGCCGGTCCGGGGAAATAACTCCCTCAGAGAAGAATGGAAAAAACCCCTATTTATTTAAGAAACAAAATGCCCACAAGCATAAAGAATGAATAATAATAGTAATAATAACAATAACAATAATAATAATATGAAACAATAAAACCTCTCACCGCTCCGAAGAGAGATGGCAAAACTGAGAGTCCGTACCAGGAGTCTGTTTATCAGTCGCTTCAGTGCTAGAAAATGCCGAGTCCCGGCCCGGTGGGCCACGGGTGCAAGATCCCGGTGCTCCTCTGGGTTTTTCAGTCCAGAGCAGATTTAAACAGTCCCAAAGAGAAAAAAAAAATAAAAAAAAAACAGTCCAGGAAAGCTTCTTTGCCTCAGCTAGCTAGACTAACAAAGGGGAAAAAAAACTCTCTCTGGCTGCCCTCCGTGCATCCGACGAAGGAAAAAAAAGAAACCACACAGTTCCAAGGACGAGAGCAGATTCAGAGGAGTGAGTTTGTTTCTCAAAACAAACTGCGCGCTTCTTCTTTCCCTGCTCACTCTCAGAACCAGTCTTAAAGGTACAGAACACAGAACAGACGATTTGGGGATACAGGCATCATAGTCACCCTAGGACATTCCACCCCTTATCACCATATCGTCAACTTATCAAAACTAATTGAATTCTAACTCTACAAACACACATTATGCATGCATATGTCTATATAAAAACAATATACAGATATATACAGACAATGGCAGTGACATTCAACAAAAAGTGATATGCACACATGGTGTTCATCCAACAATCAGATATCCCTGAGGTACACATCGTGTTGTTCCATCTTTCTGCATTACCCACCATGTACAACCTGGTCCCTGAGCAAAGACAATCCCACGGATGGGTTTGTCCGTACTTGAGGTGGATTTGATCCAAATTGTCTTCCCTAACAAACCTCTTGCATGTACTACAGGGACTTTATCTCCATCTACTGTATGCAGGAGCTCAGACTGGGCAGGGCCTGCTCTGTTGGTGGAACCTCGGGTGTTAACTAACCAGGTGGCCTTTGCCAGATGCTGCTCCCAGTTCTTGAAAGATCCCCCACCCAATGCTTTCAAGGTGGTTTTTTACAGTCCATTGAATCTTTCCACTTTCCCAGCAGCTGGTGCATGGTAGGGGATATGGTACACCCACTCAATGCCATGTTCCCTAGCCCAGGTATTGATAAGGCTATTCTTGAAATGAGTCCCATTGTCTGACTCAATCCTCTCAGGGGTACCATGTCTCCACAGGACTTGCTTCTCAAGGCCCAGGATGGTGTTACGGGCCATAGCATGAGAAACAGGGTAGGTCTCCAGCCACCCCGTGGTGGCTTCCACCATTGTGAGCACATAGCGCTTACCTTGACGTGTCTGGGGTAATGTGATATAATCAATCTGCCAGGCCTCCCCATACTTGTATTTGGACCACCGTCCACCATACCATAGGGGCTTCACCCGCTTGGCCTGTTTGATGGCAGCACACGTCTCACAATCGTGGATAACCTGAGAAATACTGTCCAAGGTTAGATCCACCCCTCGGTCTCGTGCCCACTTATAGGTGGCGTCTCTGCCCTGATGACCTGAGGCATCATGGGCCCATCGGGCTAGGAACAGCTCTCCCTTGTGTTCCCAATCTAAGTCTATCTTTGACACCTCTATCTTTGCAGCCTAATCAACCTGCTCATTGTTTCGGTGCTCCTCATCAGCTCTACTCTTGGGGACATGGGCATCTACATGACGGATTTTTACAGGCAGCTTCTCTATCCGAGTGGCAATGTCTTTCCACTCTTCGGCAGCCCAAATTGGTTTTCCTCTACCCTGCCAGTTATCCTTTCTCCACTTCTTCAACCATCCCCATAAAGCATTGGCTACCATCCATGAATCAGTATAGAGGTAGAGCTTTGGTCACTTGTCTCTTTCAGCAATGTCCAGGGCCAATTGAACAGCTTTGAGTTCTGCAAGTTGGCTCGATCCACCATCTCCTTCCGTGGCCTCAGCGACTTGTCATGTGGGGCTCCACACAGCTGCTTTCCACTTCCGGTTCGTCCCTACAATGCGGCAGGAACCGTCAGTGAAAAGAGCATAATGTGTCTCCTCTGCTGGCAGTTGGTTATATGGTGGAGCTTCTTCAGCACGTGTCACTGGTTCTCGCTCCTCTTCATCTGTGAGACTAAAGTCTTCACCTTCAGGCCAATTTGTAATTATCTCCAAAATCCCAGGGCGATTCAGTTTTCCAATACGGGCGCGCTGTGTGATGACAGCAATCCACTTACTCCATGTAGCATTGGTGGCATGGTGGGTAGAGGGAACCTCTGCTTTAAACATCCACCCCAGCACCGGTAGTCGGGGTGCCAGGAGGAGTTGTGTTTCAGTGCCTATTACCTCTGAGGCAGCTTGGACTCCTTCATAGGCTGCTAAAATTTCCTTCTCTGTGGGAGCGTAATTGGCCTCAGACCCTCTGTAACTTCGGCTCCAGAATCCCAATGGTCGTCCTCGAGTCTCCCCAGGCACCTTCTGCCAAAGACTCCAAGACAGACCATGGCTCCTGGCTGCAGAGTAGAGCACATTCTTCACATCTGGTCCTGTCCTGACTGGACCAAGGGCCACTGCATGGGCAATCTCCTGCTTGATCTGGGCAAAGGCATGTTGCTGTTCAGGGCCCCAGTAGAAAGTGTTTTTCTTGCGGGTAACCAGGTAGAGAGGACTCACAATCTGGCTGTACTCAGGGATATGCATTCTCCAAAAGACTATGGCACCTAGGAAAGCTTGTGTTTCCTTCTTGTTGGTAGGTGGAGACATTGCTGTGATCTTGTTGATGACGTCAGTAGGAATCTGACACCGTCCATCTTCCCACTTAATTCCCAGGAACTGGATCTCTCGAGCAGGTCCCTTAACTTTGCTCTTCTTGATAGCGAATCCAGCTTTCAGCAGAATCTGGATGATCTCTCCTTTCTCAAACACTTCAGATGAAGTATTCCCCCACACAATGATGTCGTCGATGTACTGCAGATGTTCTGGAGCCCCACCCTTTTCTAGGGCAGTCTGAATCAGTCCATGGCAGATGGTAGGACTGTGCTTCCACCCCTGGGGCAATCGGTTCCAAGTGTACTGCACACCCCTCCACGTAAAGGCAAACTGAGGCCTGCATTCTGCTGCCAGAGGAATGGAGAAAAATGCATTGGCAATGTCAATAGTGGCGTACCACTTTGCTGCCTTGGACTCCAGCTCGTACTGGAGCTCCAACATGTCTGGCACAGCAGCGCTCAGCGGTGGAGTCACTTCATTCAAGGCACGATAGTCCACAGTCAATCTCCATTCTCCTTCAGATTTATGCACAGGCCAGATGGGGCTGTTGAAGGGTGAGTGGGTTTTGCTGACCACCCCTTGACTCTCCAGCTCACGAATCATCTTGTGGATGGGGATCACGGCATCTCAAGTTGTTCTGTACTGTCAGCGATGCACTGTTGAAGTGGCAATTGGCACTTGTTGCTCTTCCCCCTTCAGAAGTCCTACAGCAGATGGGTTCTCTGATAGTCCAGGCAAGGTGTTCAATTGCTTAACACCCTCTATCACTACAGCCGCTATCCCAAACGCCCACCTGAATCCCTTCGGGTCTTTGAAATACCCATTTCGGAGGTAGTTTATGCCCAGAATGCATGGGGCCTCTGGGCCAGTTGCAATAGGGTGCCTCTTCCCCTCATTTCCAGTCAGACTAACATCAGCTTCCACCAAAGTAAAATCCTGTGATCCCCCTGTCACGCCAGTGATAGAGACAGATTCTGCCCCTACATGTGTTGATGGAATTAATGTGCACTGTGCACCAGTATCGACCAAGGCCTTATATTCTTGTGGTTCAGATGTGCCAGGCCAACGAATCCACACAGTCCAAAAAACACGGTTGTCCCTAGCCTCTACCTGGCTAGAGACTGGGCCTCTCTAAACCTGGTTATCCATCTGTCCCTGGGTGACTGGAGCTACTTCCTTCTTAGTGGAACTTCCTCTCTGAGTCTTGCCACCCAACAATTCACGCAGCCGTTGTGCCAGATCATCTCTAGATTTTCTATCCCATCTCTTCATATCTTCTCCACAATCACGCAGGAGGGACCACAGCTTACCTCGTGGGATGCCCCCTCCCTCTCTATCTGGGGAACGTCTGCGTTTGGTGCCAGAACCTCTGACCTGTACCGCCGAGATTTGGAGAAAGCCCTCTTTCATCTCTTTAATCTCATCTCTGAGTGTATGGTGATTCTCCTCTATTTTGCCTTCTAATTTCTGCAGATGGGTTTCCACGGCTGCGATTCTGGCATGTGTTGGGCCATGCACAGCATCTGCATATGCTCGAAGTTTTCTTGCCATATCCAGCACGTTCTCCCCCATGTCGTCCCCCTTCATTATTGCGAAAGAAGAAGAGTATTCTTGTGGCCCAAGTCATACAAGTTTTCACCACATCACAGGTGTACATGGTACCAAGTCTGGGTTCCTAGTGTTTCAGACATGTGAGGAGACAATCTCTGCCACTGCCATTTCTCTCAAGCGCTGAATCCCTTGTTCTATGGTCTTCCACTGGGTTTGCTGCATATAGAGATCGCCTGCACATAGATATCTTTGTGCCACACTTCCCAGGATCCGTTCCCAGAGACTGCAAGGGGTAGCCCCCCCATCATTCCTTGGTCGATAACCGGATCATGTGACAGGGATCCCAAATGCCTCGCTTCAGTGCCGTCCAGAATTGTAGCCACACCTGCAGCATCCCAAAGATGGACTAACCAACTGATTATAGATTCATCTGGTCATCGAGTGTAATCCTTTCTTAGGCCTCGAAGGTCCTTCAGGGAGAAGGACTCAATAGTGGCTCCTGATCATGTGCCAGTGGGTTGGGCATTTGACCTTGTGCCAGCTGGTTGGACGCTTGATTTTGTGTCAGTTTGGTCGGCTTCTGATTGGGTGTGAGTTGGTTGGATGTCTGATTGGGTGTCGTTGGGAGGCATCGTTGAGGGTCCTTCACCTGGATCATCGTCCACTGGTCGATCGGTTTTCTGTGGTTGCTTCTTTGCCCCAGCAACTGCCAGGGGCTTAGGCTCACTGTCTGGTTTAGCTGCTGATTTATTTTTCTGGCCCCCTGCCTCTATCTGCTGCCCTACTTTATCTAGCAGTATGCGGTAAGCATATGCCAGGGCCCAGCTTATTGCAACAATCCTTTTGTCCTTGGAATTATCCTGGCACTTCTCTTTCAAGTATTTTCCCACCTCAGCTGGGTTCTGAATGTGTTCATATGGAAAGTCCCAGGCTATAGGGTCAGAAAATTCCTTCAGGGTTTGGCCCATATCCTCCCATTCTCCACTCCACTCAGGATTTTCCACACCTGGGCCTCCTTCTGGGTCAGGGGTCTCATCAGCCCCTCTGGAAATCTCAGACCTCACTCTAGACAAGGTGCAAACCATATAGAGGAAGCTCACCAGATGGAATACCAGGAAGATGGTATCTTTAACATTCAGGGGACACTGAACATTCTCCAAAAGTGATGTGACCCATTCAAAAGATATGAGGGACAGGAAAGACTGAAAAGCTTCATCCCCTGTTCCTCCTCTAACAAAGTGGGTGCAATTATTCATAAATTCCCAAAACATGCTGCTGGAACTAGGACGCATGGTAGGACGAAGAAACCATAAACCAAACATACCTGCCACAAACTCCAGTACCTTCATAAACTTCCTATAAATCATGATCACTAAACCCAACAAAATAGCAATCCTAAATCGTGCACCTCTAGTGTAAAAGCTATGTGTTAGGGACAACATTGGAGCTAGTTCTGGATAAGAAAACAAGCCTAGGGACCAGAAAGGTATTAGAACCTCAAAGAAACCTAGGGAACAGAAATACAGCAAGGACTCTATTCCAATAGACATTAGGGATTCAAGGGGCAACATGGCTACTCTATCCCCACACAAAAAACAACCAAAATGCACTCAATAATCAATACAAGTTTTTTCCACTCTCTCGAGCCCCACAGTTGGGCACCAATATTAATGTATGTCCTGGTTTACGGCAAATTTGGGAGGAAATCTCCGAATGGGGTTCCTATGGAAAGCAAATCTAAACAGCCCCTCCCCCCAGCCGGTCCAGGGGAAAGAACTCCCTCAGAGAAGAGTGGAAAAAAACCCTATTTATTTAACAAACAAAATGCCCACAAGCATAAAGAATGAATAATAATTATAAAAATAACAATAATAATAATATGAAACAATAAAACCTCTCACCGCTCCGAAGAGAGATGGCAAAACTGAGAGTCCGTGCCAGGAGTCTGTTTATCAGTCCCAGTCGCTTCAGTGCTGGAAAATGCCGAGTCCTGGCCCGGTGGGCCATGGGTGCAAGATCCCGGTGCTCCTCTGGGTTTTTCAGTCCAGAGCAGATTTAAACAGTCCCAAAGAGAAAAAGGAAAAAAAAAACAGTCCAGGAAAGCTTCTTTGCCTCAGCTAGCTAGACTAACAAAGGGGAAAAAAAAACTCTCTCTGGCTGCCCTCCGTGCATCCGACGAAGAAAAAAAAAACAACCACACAGTTCCAAGGACGAGAGCAGATTCAGAGGAGTGAGCACTGTTTTTCAAAACAAACTGCGTGCTTCTTCTTTCCCTGCTCACTCTCAGAACCAGTCTTAAAGGTTCAGAACACAGAACAGACGATGTGGGGATACAGGCATCATAATCACCCTAGAACACCCATTGACCTGGTGGGTGACTGTTGCCCTGATTCAAAAGCCTTCTGATTGTTTACATTCCGGAACTGGAGTTTCTCATGCATATACCATAAACAAAGCAGATTGTTTTCATTTTTCTCCTCTGGGAGGAGAAATGTGATGGACGGTGATGTTCACCATCCAGGTCGAAGAGGTGGCAACCTGTGTAGCCAATCTCTATATATACAAATGTATATAAGTAATGGAATCAGATAAAAAGAGGAAGGAGAAGCTTTCCCTTGACCTGCTGCGTCTGCCTCATTCCTCGGGTAGCCTGTCCCTGCCACAGGTGACTGCACCCTCACTGCACATCTTCACTGCATGCCCTTCTGGCACAAACTGCCGCACCCCATGGTGTTCTGCCACTCTATTTAATGCACTCCTAATTGCTCACACTCCCTAGGGGAAGCTTTTGTAGAGGAAGGGCATGGCTGGCATCACTCATGATCCTGCCCATGCTGGGTCAGAGCTGCCTCTGAGTCAGGATTCAATGCTTCCCATGGAGAGACTGGGGTGCATTTCACAGTGCTAATTTCAAAGTCTTACCTCTTCAGGAACTCTCCTCACTGTCCCTTGGCGCAATCCTTGGATACAGAGAATGTCAGCCAGAGCAGTTCACATTCATCTTCACTGAAATGTGAGATAGGGAACTTACAAAGGCACTTAATAAATCACAGAATCACAGAATCACTAGGTTGGAAGACACCTTCAAGATCATCTAGTCCAAAACATGCCCTAACATCTCATCTAAACCATGACACTGAGTGCCACAACCAATCTTCTTTTAAACACATGCAGGGATGGTGACTCCCCCACCTCTCGGGGAAAACCATTCCAGACCAGTAAAAATTTTTTTCCTAATATCCAACCTATATTTCCCTTGGCAAAGCTTGAGACTGTGTCCTCCCCTTCTGTCAGTTGCTGCCTGGAGAAAGACACCAACTCCCAGACCAACCCCCACCTAACTACAACCACATTTCAGGTAGTTGTAGACAATTATAAGGTCACTTCTGAGTCTCCTTTTCTCCAGGCTAAACAACCCCAGCTCCCTCAGTCATTCCTCATGGGGCTTGTGTTCCAAGCCCCTCACCAGCCTTGTTGCCCTCGTCTGGACACATTCAAGCATCTCAACATCCTTCCTAACCTGAGGTTCCCAGAAGTGGACACAGTAGTCAATGTGTGGCCTCACCAGTGCCAAGTACAGGGGAAGAATGACATACCCAGTCCTGCTGGCCACACCATTCCTGATACAGGCCAGGATGCCGTTGGCCTTCTTGGAAACTGGCCTCGGTGGGGGGTTCTGTGGTTTTGCTTGGAGCAGGAGCCCTGTGTGTTTTCTGTGCTCTCCACAAGCAGAGAAGCTCATGGAGCACCGCTCGTGCCTCTCCCAGCCCTGGAAGACATTCTGCTGCACTTGGAGTTTTCCCGTTTCTGCAGCAGCTGGAAGCAAGGCCCTGCTGCCTAGTTGCTTCTTTTCCATGGCAGAGCTGTCAGCAACGGCAAGCTCTCTTTTGCAGAGAGAACGCTGCACGCAGAGCTTGTGGGCTCGGTGGGGGTTTCTGTGGCTTTGCTTGGAGCAGGAGCCCTGTGTGTTTTCTGTGCTTTCCACAAGTAGAGAAGCTCGTGGAGCACCGCTTGTGCCTCTCCCAGCCCTGGAAGACATTCTGCTGCACTTGGAGTGTTGCCGTGTCTGCAGCAGCCAGAAGCAAGGCCTAAATTGACGTGTCCGTGGGGGTGCTTTTACCGGCCAAGCAGCCTCCCAAACCAATTTATAACCTTCTGATGTGAGTTCCTCCAAATCTGCTCATTGAAGCTTGGATGAGACTTGGAAATGAGGAATGGGTCCGCCTTGGGTAGGAAAAGGTGTTTATTTCTGTGGCTCCATGTGCAGAGGAGAGCCAGGACCGGGAGCCAGAACAAGCCAGAACATGTGCTCGGCTCTGTGTTCCCTTTTTCCCAGGTCACCCCCTGGGTGGGGAACACTCTGGCCCAATCGGGAAAGGGAAGGGGGTGGGGTTACATCAGGGGAAACCAGGTGTGTTCAGGGAATGGGGGGTAGGGTATTTTGGAATGGAACAAACCAAGTACAGACAAAAAACAAAATACAAATACAAATTCAAAACCCTAAATCATGCACTGCAACATCTCCCTCTTTTTTATTCTTTAAAGATAAGTGTTTTGTTTTTGAGTAAATAGACTTTTAGACTTAAAAAATGAAATTGTGTTTCACATTTGGTCAGTGGACCATTTTTCTATCAGGATGACCTTTTTGGATCTTCTTTCTTTTCAGAATCTGCAGGCATGGCAATCACAGGGGGTGTGGTGTTATCAAAGATATAAACTACACATTTGACAGATCAAAAGACTATTAAAACCAAAACAACAATAAACAAATGACAGTTCATCCTTGATAAGAAACCCAGACTGCCCAGGAGTCCCAGTTCAGCAACAGCTCTTTCAAGTCTGTTCCATCACTGCTGATAACATTCAGGATGTTCTGATGGGTGTTTTGCTTTTCAGGAAAAGTTGTTTTCACCAGCAGGTGACACAGGAACTGGAAGGCTGGAACAGCAGTAGGATTTTGACATTGGTGGGACTCTCCCCTTTTTTGGGCAGGTGTTCTGGGACTGCAAAGAGAACTCAAGACATTTTAATAAACACACAACAAAGCAAACAAAAAAAAACCAGTGTGGGAAGAGTTAAAGGAGAAGGGAAAAAAAAAAAATTTTAAGTAATTTTTGTTTTGCTTTCCAAGGTTTTTTTTTCTTTCTCCGCCAGGCTGCAAAGCAGACCTGGACTTTTCCTTGTGAGAAGGCTCGGGCTGATTTGAAAATTTCCAAATGAGGCCAAATTGAGTGAAATTTGAAATGAGGAATGATGTTATTTTTCCTCTCAATTGCCAAATTTTTGTTCACACACTGGGCAAAGCAGAGCTTTTTTAGAAGTTTTTTTGAAGGGTTTTTAGGGTTTCTCTTTCTCCCTCACTCTCTCCCCTTTCTCTCCCTTCTCTCCCACCCTCCTTCTTTCTCTCCTCCCCATTTTCTTGTTCTTGTGAAGGCCAGGGTGTTGTTTGCTCATTCAGCAGGCAGAGCTTTTTTTGGGCTAATGTGTTGGAAGCAGGCAAGGCGTTTCCAGCAGCAGTCTTAACAGAGATTTGTTCTCCTTGTTGATTTGATGTGGTCTGGTCATTCACGTGCAGGATCTTTAACATTTCAATTATCAAAGCTATGAAAATTCTGAAAAACCTCAAAAAGTCAAAAATCTGTACAATTATAAACATTCGTGCTGCTGCTTCCTTAACCTTTTCAAGAGCAGGGTTAGGAATCACCAGGATTTGGGCAAAATCCAACTTGCACTGCTTTTTATTTTGTAATTGTTTTAAAGCTGTTACCAATTTATTTAAATCAGATTGTTCAATTAGTTTAAACAATTCTTTCTTTGTGCTCAGGAGAGTATTTGGGGTTTGTGTTGCCACTGATTTGAATTTAGAATTTTCTGATTCTAATTTTTCATGTTCTGTTTCGTGCTGAGCAGAAACTGGAGTTGCAGTGTAAGAAAGATTTAAATTGTCTGTTTTCGAATCGGAGCTATCTGCTTTACAATCGGAGGAGGAATAAATTTGAGAGCGGGGGAGAGGGGTGGGGCCACCGTGAGCAGCCGAGGCGGGGCGGGGCCGAGCCTCGGGGAGAGTGGTCTGGTTCTTCGGTGAAGTCAGCCGAAAGACCGATCTGGGGGCAGGATGAGGAGGAGGAGCTCGGGGAGATGGCAGAGGGGAATTCTCGCTGGAGCTGGGCGAGAACATGGCTTGGAGCTGCATGGGAGGTTGGGAAGGAGAAACATGGGATGCTGTCTCCATGCGGTCAGCGCCATATTTCCGAGGGGCTGGGACAGGGTGACACAGCACCTTCCAAGAGCTCCCAGTCCCCGCGGGGCCAGGGTCAGCTCCGCGGGCGGCCCCAGTGGGGTCGGCC
>JANPWX010018391.1:3902-31312 GCA_024734555.1 Trochalopteron elliotii | reverse complement strand
AGCCAGGCTACCAGGCGGGGACAGAGGGCGGCCCCGCCACGCCCGCCCGCCCTGCAACGGAGAGCGGCTCCGCTGCGTCCACGAGCTGAGGGGCCCCGGGGTGGGGGTCCGCGGTGCTCGCGGTGGTCCGCGTTCGCTGCCACTCTTCCCCCGGAGAGAGGAGCCAGCATCTCCACTCACGCGGCGTCCGCCATTTTGTGGGGAGGAAGGCAGCGCCCACCGCCTCCCCACGCACTCGGGGGGACGACCGGGGGACGGGGAAACTCGTTCGCGACCACGGCTCTGCAAACAGAGGGACTCTCCCCGCACTGGGGAAAGCGGGGAAGAGGTTTGCCTGCGCCGCTGGTCAGAGAAAGCCCCGCGGCGCTGTTCGCCCCACCCTCGCCTCTCGGTGCGGCTTTCAAAGCCAAGCGGGGACCTTGCGCCGCTGGTCCCGTGTCCGGAGTGGAGAGGGGGGTGCTCCCCTCTCCCGTGCCGCTTGGACCGGCTTCCCGGGGACCTCCTGCCACACTCCTGATCGGAGAGAGAGGACTCTCTGCTCCGAGGGGGAGAAGCAGGGGGGCCGAAGCTGCCCTGGGAGGAGGAAAAGCACGATTTTCCGCTGTGGCACGCCTCCGCTGCCGCGGACCCCCACCTGCGGCACGGAGGCGTGGGATCCCGCCCGCGCCACCCTGAGGGAGAGGGAAACCCCTCGCTGGACGGCGAAACCGATCTTTCTCTGCCGCGGCTTTCGCGGCAGCGCTCGCGCCGCGGAGACAGGGAGCGGGAAGGGGAGCAGACATTCGCCCGCCGCCTGCCGCGCACAGAAACGAGCGGGGAGCGGCCCCCCCGCTTTCGGGGGGGTGGGGGGCTGTCTTGGGAAGGAGAACCGCGGCGCCGCTTGTCCGCCTCCGTTGCCTCCCACCCGCTTTTTCCAGCTTGCGTCCAGCGCCTGCTGGAGCCATGGGAGAAGGGAATGACTTTCTCCTACCTCTGGCAGCATATTTGCATCAGAAAGGCTTCTTTTCCATGGCAGAGCTGTCATCAACTGCAAGCTCACTTTTGCAGAGAGAACGCTGCATGCAGAGCTTATGGCCGCTGTGGAGGGTCGTGTGGCTTTTGTTGAAGCCAGAGCCCTGTGTGTTTTCTGTGCTCTCCACAAGCAGAGAAGCTCGTGGAGCACCGCTTGTGCCTCTCCCAGCCCTGGAAGACATTCTGCTGCACTTGGAGTTTTCCCATTTCTGCAGCAGCCAAAAGCAAGGCCCTGCTGCCTAGTTGCTTCTTTTCCATGGCAGAGCTGTCAGCAACTGCAAGCTCTCTTTTGCAGAGAGAATGCTGCACGCAGACCTTGTGGGCTCGGTGGGGGTTTCTGTGGCTTTGCTTGGAGCAGGAGCCCTGTGTGTTTTCTGTGCTCTCCAAGTTCAGAGAAGCTCGTGGAGCGCCGCTCATGCCTCTCCCAGCCCTGGAAAACATTCTGCAGCATTTGGAGTGTTGCCGTGTCTGCAGCAGCCAGAAGCAAGGCCCTGCTGCTTGCTTGCTTACTTCATTTCCATGGCAGAGCTGTCAGCAACGGCAAGCTCTCTTTTGCAGCGAGAACGCTGCACGCAGAGCGAAAGAAACCCCCACTGAGGCCACAAGATCTGCCTGCAGCGTTCTCTCTGCAAAAGAGAGCTTGCCGTTGCTGACAGCTCTGCCATGGAAATGAGGCAAGTTCACAGCAGGGCCTTGGATCTTGCTGCTGCAGACATGGGAAAACTCCAAGTGCAGCAGAATATCTTGCAGGGCTGGAAAAGGCACTGATGCATTAAGTTTTAGCTTTCATGTTTGCAGATTCTCTGCTGCCTAGGGACGTATCTCTGAGCCTCATATTTAGTGGCAGTAAGCTCTCTTCTCAGAATAGGTAGACAAAACAAATATTTTCTCTGCAGAGAACCAAGGACCCCTTTCAGGCCCAAAAGTATAAACAACGGTGGACTGAAGGGAGGAACAAGAAGGATGAGACCTCACAATCTGAAGCTGTAATTGGACAATTAAACACCAATATGCAAATGGACCAAAACTAATAAAAGTGTAAGATCTCGTGACCAGGGTGCCGTTTTTGTGACTATTCTTGGTCCACCCGGGGCACAGCCTTGGTCAGGCTCCTGTCCTGCCCAGGGTGGATCCTGGAGGCCTTTCAGTAAATACCTACTTTATTCTTTAGCTCTGTCCAGTCTCTGTTTCAGGTCAGCCTTCCCCAGAGTCAGTTTCTGATGACTCCGCCAGTCAGTGCGGCATCTGAAAAACCCCCCTGGACTAGAAGAACACCCAGCTCCTGCCTGCACCCCAAGAGGGTGGTGGCCCCAGCTGTGGCCCAGGAGGTATCAGAGCCCAAGAATCCTAAGTTCTGTGGACCTGACAGAGGTGCATGAGTAATTGAATAAGAAGGTATTTTGTTTAGCATCTGAGTTAAGTGTTAAGGAGTGAGTCCCTGCCTTGGAGTTAGATCTTGGTGCTGTTGGCGTGAGGCCAGCAGGGCGCAGGGAGTGAGTCCCTGCCTTGTGGCTCCTAAGGGCAGGGGTTCGAATCCTGTCTTTGCTTGTTTTCTCTCTCTCTCTCTCACCCTAATTACTTTCTCACAACTCCTGAGGTATGGGGTGTACATTTTCTTCTGAATATCGTTGTAGTACTGACATCCCAAGAGATAGTCCCCTGGCATTAGTTTTGACAAATTGGACTGATTTAACTGGGGAGGATTCCTTATTCTTTAAATCTAAACTCATTAGACTCTCAAAAAGAATCTGGCCAACTTATGAACTAGAATCTGGCCTGAATTTGGGAGTCTTGATAAGAAGTTAATATCAAGTTTAATCTCCCGCATATGCAAAGACCAATACTTGGACGAACTAGAATATGCTATTCTCTTTATGGTGTTAGCTTGTCGCCACGAGCTAGAGAAAAAGGAGCATATATTCGTCTTAAAGAAAAAAACGGGGAAAGTAAGAGAAATGATGAGTTGATATGGAATAGTGAATGTAAAAACAAGGAGAAGGTGGAGTTCGACCTCATAGCCCCTGATCAGAGTGGGGGGCCGAGCCCGGGTCCGAGCGGGGCCTCTCTACCCCTGGTCCCGCCCCTGCCGGTGCAGGCTCCCCCAACCCCAGCCTTGCCCCCGCTGACATTAGAGCAGGCGGAGAGGAAAGGGCTTTGGCGGCTTTGGCAACCACGGCCGCCGCCGCTGATGGGAATGCCCCCCTCGCCCATGTCACAATCCCCGGTCGGAGCGGAGGGGCCGCTGCAGCTGCTACTCCCAGTTGGGCTGGTCCCCCCGCTCCCGCCCCTGTCCCCGACCACACCGCTCCCACCGCCATCCGAGAAAAGAGGGGGAGGGTCGGGCCCCTGGCGGGCTCACAGCCAGTGAAGGAGGAGGGGGGAGAGGGAGGGGACAGCCAGCATCTGCAGCCCAAGACACTGCCCCTAGAGGAGGAGCCGGGGGGCAAAGTTTTCTGTAAAGAGGGCAGAGAGAGAACCTCCCATGGGAGGAGTGGGGTTTCCTCTGCTTCCAAGCCTGTAAGCTTCCATCGCACGGCTGAAACACAGCCTTTCTTCCAACCTTTAGAATTTAAGCTGGGGAGGGACTTGCTAGAGAAATTGGAAGCAGAAATTAAATTTAAAAAGGGGAAGGGTGTACAAGTAATTCCTGAATCAAAATTTGTCCAGGTTGCTGCACTTTTTATACAGGGAAAATTTGATGAAATCCCTGCTGAAGTTAAAAATGTGGTAAATCCAATAGTGTGGGCCAGTGGTATCCCAGGAATATCCAAACGAGCCGAACCAGTGAGTATTGCACTCAAATCAGGAGCTACACCAGTAAGGCAAAAACAATACTCTTTGAAATTAGAGAACTGTAAGTGATTGGCATCTGTAATGGAAAAATTCCTGCAACATGGTCTATTAGTGCAATGTGAGTCCAAATTCAACACCCCAATTCTAGCCGTTAAGAAAGCAGATGGTAAGAGTTATCGATTAGTACAAGATTTAAGAGCAGTTAACAAAACTACCAAGGACATACACCCAGTAGTAGCCAATCCCTACACCCTTTTGGCCACACTGACAGACGAATTAGGGTGGTTTACTGTTTTAGATGCCTTTTTCTGCATTCCTGCGCATGAAAACAGCCTGGAGCTCTTTGCTTTGGAGTGGGAAAACCCAAAGACAGGGAGGAAAACTCAGCTCACATGGACAGTTTTATCACAAGATTACAAGAACAGCCCCACAATATTTGGAAACCAACTAGTAAAGGAATTAGAGGACTGGAGAGAACAGGAGGCAGAAGGAGTTATTCTTCAATATGCAGATGACATCCTGATTGCAACCAAAACTAGAGATGATTGCTTACAACTTACCATAAGGTTATTAAACTTTTTGGCGCAGAGTGGGTACAAAGTTTCTAAAGACAAAGCATAGATTGCCAAAGAAGCAATAGTTTACTTGGGCCTTGAGATCTTCCGTGGACACCGACAACTCAGCAAAGAATGGAAAGAAGCCATCTGTTGACTCCCAGAGCCTGATACTGTGGGACAGATGCAAGCTTTCCTGGGAATGACAATTGAAGAAGTCTATTCCAGTTGATTGGACCTGAGAGATGTGCCCCTGGAAAATCCAGATTGGGAGCCTTTTACAGATGAGAGCAGCTTTATGAAAAATAGCAAAAGGATGACAGGTTATGCAGTAACCACGCAAGATAAGGTGATCGAGGCAAAGGCCCTGCCAGCAGATGTGTCATCACAGAAAGCCGAACTGATTGCACTAACGAGAGCCCTAGACCTGAACGAAGGGAAAAAGGTAAATATATGGACTGACTCTAAATATACATTTAGTGCTGTCCACACCCATGGAGCCATCTGGAAAGAGAAAGGACTTCTGAACGCTCAAGGTAATCAAATCAAATATGCTGAACAGATACTTGCCCTCTTAGAGAGCATTAAAAAACGTGAAGAAGTAGCTATCATGCCTTGTAGAGGTCACCAAAAAGGGAAAACCACTCCAGAATTGGGAAACCGCTTTGCTGATAAAGCAGCAAGAGGGATTGCAGAAAAAGGTATTCTCGCAGTAATTCCACAGAAAGAGATTAATTTGTCAGGGTTCATCCCAAAATATGACCAAGCAGACCACAAACTAATCAAGTTTCTTAAGGCTGAGATCACAGAAGGTGGGTGGGCTGTTACACCAGCAAATCAGGCTGTAGCCCCACCCCTGATCCTGCGAGAGCTGGCTCAAAGAGAACATGAAAACACACATTTGGGTGTTGAAAACCTTCTGAAACAGCTAAAAAGGTATTAATAGGAAAGGGAATGACTGACATTATACAATCAGTAGTGAGCAAACGTGAAATCTGCTGTAAAAACAACCCTGACACGAGGAAAAGAGTTGTATTAGGAGTAACAAAAGCAAGGGATCTTCCTGGAGATTACTGGCAAATAGATTTTGTGGAGTTACCATGCAAAGAGGGATAACATTAGTCCCTATGAAATACTATATAGCAGACCATATCAGATCCCACGTATTTTTTGTGAAATTCACATGAAGGGGAAACCTGATTTATAGAGATGTCTAATGGTTTTAGATTCCACTTTGCAGAAGCTCCAGACTTAGATCATGCTAACCAGACCCATAGGACTCGACACACCTGCGTATCCATACCAACCTGGAGACTGGGTCTATGTTAAGTGGTGGGACAATGATCCTCTACAAGCCAGGTGGAGAGAAACATTCCAAGTTCTGCAGACCACTCTCACCATGGTCAAAATTGCTGGCAAAGAACCCTGGATTCACTATGTCCTGGGTTGACGGTGCCTCCTATCCCAATCATGCAGCTTTATCTCTGTGAACTACACTGTTATGTCTAATAGCTGCCCCCCCCCTCGGCGGGCTGTTTTGCCGCGGTGGGGCTACTTGTTCTTTGGGCTTTGCTGCTAGCTTTGCTTTGCTGCTAGCCTTGCTTTGCTGCTAGCTCGGCTTTGCTGCTGGCTTTGCTTTGCTGCTGGCTTTGTTTTTTGCTTTTGCTTTTGTTTTTGCTTTTGCTTTTGCTGGTTTTCGCTGCTTTCGTTTTTTTTTTTCCCTTTTTCTCTCCTTTTTTTCTTTCCTTCCCCCCCCCGAAGATCATTGGACTGGCTCCGGACCTGACCTGGGAATATCTGGGGGTCCTCGATGCCTGAGACAGAAGCTCTGGGCCCTCCCCTCACAGCAACTGCTTGAGTATTTTTCTTTTCCCTTGTGTTGGGGAGTGTTTTTGTTTATTTGTCAATAAATAGGTTTTTTCCACTTCTCCTCCTAGGAATTCCTTCTCAAACCCAGAGCTGGGGGGGGAAGGGGTGGTGGAGGTTTGTTTTCTGGGGGGCTCCTTCTGGAGACCTTCCCCTAATTTGTCCTAAACCAGGACACACTATTCCAGAGTTAAGAGAGCTTCTGCTCCTGAAACAACTGTGAAAACAGAGACTGAGACTGATGCAGATTTCTCCTCTGTACTTAAAGAACTGTGCACAATAATCATTATTCTTCTTTGCATGATACCTAACTGTAAAAGACAATACTACTGTTAGATGTTTATTACTGGTGTTTAGTATTTTTTATTGCTACATATTTATCTATGGTTAAATGTTCATTATTGCTAGCTGTTCACTATTGTTAGTTACTTATTTGTTATTGAATACCTATTATTAGTAGATATTTAAGATAGAGATGTGACAAGGAAAAGGCCTTGTCAAGCCTCTAAATAGGGGAAATGATGCCTTACATTTTAGTCTTCATGTTTGCAGATTCTGTGCTGCCTAGGGATGTAGTTCTGAGCATCATATTAAGTGGCAGTAAGCTCTCTTCACAGAATAGGTAGACAAAACAAATCCTTTTTCTGCAGAGAACCAAGCTCACCTTTCAGGCCCAAAAGCATAAACAACGGTGGACTGAAGGGAGGAACAAGAAGGATGAGACCTCACAATCTGAAGCTGTAATTAGACAATGAAACACCAATATGCAAATGGACCAAAACTTTTAAAAGTGTAAGATCTCATGACAGGGGTGCCATTTTTGTGACTATTGTTGGTCCACCCAGGGCGCAGGCTTGGTTGGGATCCTGTCCTGCTCAGGGTGGATCCTGGAGGCCTTTCAGTAAATACCTACTTTTTTCTTTAGCTCTGTCCAGTCACTGTTTCAGGTCAGCCATCCAGCCAACAGCACTAGCAGTGCTGCACTAGCTTATCTGCTGGCGGGGAGCACAGAAAACACACAGGGCTCTTGCCCCAAGCAAAGCGACAGAAACCCCCACCAAGGCCACAAGTTCTGCGTGCAGCGTTCTCCCTGCAAAAGAGAGCTTGCAGTTGCTGACAGCTCTGCCATGGAAAAGAAGCAACTAGGCAGCAGGGCCTTGCTTCCAGCTGCTGCAGAAACGGGAAAACTCCAAGTGCAGCAGAATGTCTTCCAGGGCTGGAAAAGCACGAGCGGTGCTACACTAGCTTCTCTACTCGTGGAGAGCACTGAAAACAGGCAGGGCTCCTGCTCCAAGCAAAACCACAGAACCCCCCATTGAGGCCACAAGCTCTGAGTGCAGCGTTCTCTCTGCAAAAGAGTGCTTGGATTTGCTTACAGCTCATACATAGTAAAGGAGGAACTAGGCAGCAGGGCCTTGCTTCTGGCTGCTGCAGACAAGGCAAAACTGCAACTGTATCAGAGTGCCTTCCAGCGATGGAAAAGGCACAACCGGTGCTGCAGTAGCTTGTCTGCTTGTGGAGAGCACAGAAAACACACAGGGCTTTTGCCGCCAGGAAATTGACAAATCAAGCACACAAACAGAATGCTGAGTGCAGTCTTCTCTCTGCAAAAGAGAGCTTGGAGTTCTTGACAGCCCTGACATGGAAAACAAGCCATAGGCAGCAAGGCATTTGTTCTTGCTGCTGCCGACATTGCAAAACTACAACTCTATCCAAATGCTTTCCAGTGCTGGAAAAGGCATGAATGGTGCTTCATAGCTTCTTTACTTGCTGGCAGCACAGCCAACACACAGGGCTTTTGCCCCTAGCACAACGAAAAACAAGCACACAAATAGAATGCTGAGTGCAGTGTTCTCTCTGCAAAAGAGAGCTTGGAGTTCCTGATTTTAGCATTGAAACACATAATCACAGAATGATTATATGCAGGTGCTTTTGTTGGAGAGCTCTGGGAATCAGGGGTACAGGGTACAGACCCAAATCTGACTCCAACATGGATTCGAGATGGACATGTTTACACCCTTTCTTTATATAACTACGTATTAATTATTAAACCCATATTGTTCTATTGTATGAATTCTTGAAGTTTTCTTCAGGCCCCCCAAACATTGTTTCTCATGATTCTTAAACACTAATCATATTCAAGTACCAAACAATCATTACATTTAACAATCATATCATTTATCATATGATGATTATGCAGGAGCAGTTGTACACGATCTAGTAAAGACAAAGCCTAACCTCTGTTCCTAGGGCCTACGTAGTTTTGATTCCCTTTCCCAGGCCCATCCAGGCCCAACCTTTCTTTCCACCTCCCCTGAATTTATTGTATACAGTTCCCATGATTTTTAGAAGCATTTTAACCCTATGCTATCAGCATGAGGTGATGTCTGGCAGGGAAAGAGCACTTGTGCTGAGCACTGTCATGTAGGGATTTCAGCAAGTGTGCCTGAATGTCTCTCAGGACCATGAAGATTTTTCTGCCAAAAGCTCCCTCAGCACCTCCTCACTGGTCTGGTATTCCATAGCCTTCCCAAGCTGCCTTGTCCTTCCCTGCAAATGCTGTAGCCTCTGCATGACTTTCTGCTTCACAGTGGCAAGCAGTGTTCTCTGCAGAAGAGAGCTTTTAGTTCCTGACAGCTCTGACTTGGAAAAGGAGCAAATAGACAGCAACGCCTTTGCTCTTGCTGCTGCGGACATGGAGAACTCAAACTGTAGCAGAATCTCATCCAGTTCTGGAAAAGGCACCAAAGATTCTGTAGTAGCATGTTTTCAGCTGGGAAAGGGGAGAAAGAAGAGGTCTTCTGCACAGAGCAAACAGACAAAGCACAAGCACAAAAACTGAAAGAAGACAGTGCCTGCCACTTTCTGCAGCACCTGAAGCACTTGGCAGCATGAAGCGATGTCTGGGAAGGAAAAAAGTCCTTGTGCTGAGCACTGTCATGTAGGGATTTCTGCAAGTGTGCCTTCCAGTCCCTCAGGATGCTGCAGCTTTTTTTTTTTTTAGCTACTCCCATCAGTAAACCAGGTTTCTGTGTCATTGAAAGGGGTGTCCTTCAAGTCTGGGCGGCTGGAGTAGGTGGCTTCGATGGTTTCCAGACAGTCATGTTTTACCGACTCTCCTTGATTTCTGCTGAGAAAAGAAGCTGGGTTGATAACATTAGTTACCACTATTTCCACATCATCTTGTTCTACCATGATGGCTTGGTATTTCAAAAATCTTTGAGGGGAAAGCCAGTGCCCACCTTTCACTTCCAATACTGAGGACACTGTGTGCGACACCAGTACAGTAATTTTCTGGCCCAAGGTGAATTTGCATGCTTCTTGGATATTCATCACAACTGCTGCTACAGCCCTGAGGCACCCTGGCCATCCCTTGGCAGCTGCATCTAGCTGCTTGGATTAGTAGGCAACTGCCCTTCGGTATGGGCCTAGGTTCTGTGCTGGTATCCCCAAGGCAATCCCCTGTTTCTCATGGGAAAACAGAAAAAATGGTTTACTCGCCTCCGGAAGTCCTAGGGCTAGGGCCGACATAAGGGCATCCTTTAACTGGGAAAAGGCTCGAGTGGCTTCTTTGGTCCACTACAGATCTTTGTTCCCACTTGCGATGAGTGCATACAGAGGTTTGACGAGTAGCCCATAGTCGTAGATCCACAATCTACACCATCCTGTCATCCCCAAAAAGGTTCGTAGTTCCTTTACTGTCTGGGGTTGTGGGGTTTGGCATATTGCTTCTTTACGGTCTTGCCCTAGAGTCCGTTGTCCGGCACTAACTTCGTACCCCAGGTAAATTACCATTTGCTTCATCACCTGAGCCTTCTTCTTTGACACCCTGTACTCCTGGAGCCCCAAAAAGTTTAGGAGACTCACCATCCATCCCACACATGCCTCTTTTTCTGAGTGGCTATGAGGAGATCGTCTACATACTGCCACAACTTTCCCTCTTCTGATGGGGCCTCCCAGGCCTCTAGGTCCTTTGCAAGTTGTTCCCCAAACAAGGTGGGAGAATTTTTGAACCCCCGAGGAAACACCGTCCATGTGAGCTGAGTTTTATGCCCGCTTTTAGGGTTTTCCCATTCAAAGGCAAAAATTTTCTGACTGGCTTCATGGAGAGGAAGGCAAAAGAAGGCATCTTTCAGGTCTAAAACATTAAACCAAGTTAACTCTGGTGTTAAACATGTCAATAAAGTATATGGATTTGCTGCCACTGGGTAGAGATCCACAGCTATTCTGTTAACAGCCCGTAAGTCCTGCACCACTCGATATGACCCATCAGGTTTCCGAATAGGTAATATAGGAGTGTTGAAGTCAGATTGGCATTCCTTTAGTAATCCTAGTTGCAGAAAATTTTCAATCACTGGCCTAATTCCTTCTCTATCCTCTTTTCTCAAAGGGTATTGCTTGATCCTGACTGGTTGTTTTCCTTCCTTGAGGTTAATTACTGTAGGAGGTGTGTTTTTTGCCCTTCCTGGCACATTGGAAGCCCATACTCCAGGGAACACCTGGCTAACTATTTTTTCACTGATTTCCTCCCCGATCTCAGTGATTGTCAATATTAGACTTAACACTTCCCCATATTGTTGATCATTTACCTCCAGAATAATTTCCCCATCCTTAAACATAATGGTTGTTTGTAGTTGCTCTAATAAGTCTCTTCCCAGGAGAGCCTTTGGAGAGTTCGGCATATATAAAAATTTTTGAGTGTGCCATTGTTTCCCAAATTTATACTTTAGGAGTTTACAGAAATAAGCCTTTTCCAATTAGCCAGTGGCTCCTTGTACCATAACACAATCCTTTCCCACAGGCACCAGGGCTTTGTTCAATACTGAGTATGTTGCTCCTGTATCAATTAAAAACTCTACCCCTTTCCCCTCCTTCCCCAGCTTCATTGTTACAACCAGGGGATCTGCTGGGGTAAGATCTCCTGGTCCTCCTCAGTCCTCTTTGGCATAGGCAACCATTCTTTTTCCTTTGTCTCTCCTCCGTTTGGGGCATTCATTCTTCCAGTGCCCAAACTCTTTACAAAATGCGCACTGATCTTTGTCTAGTCGGGGTGGACCTCCCTGTTTTCGTTGACTTTGTCCACGTCCCTCCCCTTTCTCTTCCCTTACTACCAAAACTTTCTTCGTATTTTGCCTATATCCCTCTTCGCTATTGCTAAATACTCTCCATGCCTCATCAAGTAGCTTTTCTAGGTTTCTTGCCTCGGGACCTACTATTTTCTGAAGCTTGTGCCTAATATCCCCTGTGGATTGACCCAAGAATAGGCTCACTAACTGTTGAATTCCCATTTCATCTCTGGGATCTAGAGGTGTATGGCAATGCATCGCACTCCTTAATTGGTCCAGAAATTCAGATGGTGTCTCAGAAGGTCCCTGTTTAATAGCATATAACTCTGACCAATTTATGGTTTTAGGTATAGCTTGTTTCATCCCTTTAACTATCCATTCCGGATAACTTTCTAAATTCTTCACCTCAGTTTCCCTGCTTGGTTTCTAATCTGGGGAAATAGTCCTTCACATCTAATTGGTGGGCTTTATAATAGTCCTCTGCTAGATCTCTCCCTTTTTTCAGAACTAGCTGCTTTTCTGTCTCGGTTAGCAATTCTAACAATAATTGCATATTGGACCAGTCTGGGTTCTGCTGCTTGATAATATATCACAAATTCTGTGCTGTAGATACTGGGTCATTATAGTAGTCCTGAGCGGTCTTCCTCCAGGCTTCTAAATCAATGGAGGAGAAGGGCGTTTTAACCATCACTGGGTTTCCCCCTGGCCCTACCGCCTCTCATAGGGGTACTTGTAGGACTTGTTGTCTAGTTCGGGATGATATCAGGCTACTAGGGGGTGGGCTACTAGGGGGTGAGTGGGTCTCTGAGTCTCCATCTCTTTCTTCCCTTTCCCTTTCCTGTCCACTAGGGAGAACCTCCAATATATCTGACAAATCTTGTTCTTGGAATGTAGTTTGGTAAACCTTATCCAATTTTATACACCTCTGCCCAATACTACAAGCTGAGCAGCATCTCTTTAGTTTCCCGTTCTTTGCTTTATTCTCTTTTTCCACAGCTAGTACTAGAGGGTCAAGAGGAGCCTTGATCCCACAATCTCTCTGCCACTCAGGGTGGTTTCAGAGAGAAAAGAACATGTCACAATATGAGACTTCACTCCACTTTCCCTCCCTCCTTAAAAATAGCATTAATTGTAGCAAAGTATTATAATCTAAAGTCCCAGTGGGTGGCCACCTTACCCCCTCGTCTAGCCTATACAGTGGCCACCACTGACTACAATACTTAATAAGAGTGGACTTATTTTCAGTACCTCCAGTCCCCACAACTTCTTTCTAATGTGCTATAACACACCCTAGTGGGCTGGCTTTAGGGACTTCTATGCTCTGTCCAGATCCCATTATCTCCTCCTTTATGCCCTGCCTTGCATCCACTAGAGCTTTTCCTCACAAAATTCTACAATCTCCTCCCAATATTTTCTCCCCACACAATTCCAATATCTGGGTTCTGAGTGTGACCTTCTACACACGACCTTGGGTTCAAAGTCAACCGGATTAAATTAATACTTAGATCAATTATCTCCTCTCTCTATTCAGTTGTCGACTAAGTTCACAAGTTCCTAAGAATCAAATCCAAACCATTAAGGAAGGGAAATTATTTACAGTGTTTCCCTAGATGGTCGGACCCTTACGGCTCGAACCCTGTAAGAGACGGTCCAAAGATCCCTCATCTGCCTCACGACCATCATCAAGGACAGAGACTGAAACCCCTAAAAGGACTCTAAAACCCAACACAGGAGTTCTGGCCTGGCTGAGGTGGGATGTTTGCCAAGTGTTGCCTGCAGGTGTGTTCAATGGAAAAACCTGGCATGCATTTCCATCGGAACATCAGAACCTGAGCAGAAACAATGGGCAAGTCACGGTGAATTGACTGCACTTGCTGATGGCCGTACCTGTTCTTGTTAACACTGTGCTTGCTGACGGCTGACCTGTTCTCAGTTCTCTCAAGACGAACACACCGTGATGATTTCCCCACCTTTTGGCCAACTGCCTGTCACTTTGGAAAGGACTATAAGGACCCCTGAGTTAACCAAAGACTTTGAGATCTCCCCATGGAAGAAGATGGATCTATTGGCTGGGCCACGAGGACTTCGTCTCTCCGTTGGTAGCTATTACCCACCCCTTCTTTCTCTTTTCTCGCTATCCTTTATTTCCCTTCAAATCCTTCTATCGCATTTGCTGTTGGCACTAATAAAAGTGCATTTGTTTTGATGAATACTGAAAGCCCCTCTGTGTTGTTTTTTGCTCTCTGAGATCCTTAAAACGAACCATCACAAACCCCGCTTGCATTAGCGGATCGTGACATTAAATTGGCGTCACGGACAGGATTCTGACAGACAGAGGGGTTTGCAGGGTTGTGTGTAGTCTGTAACAGGGGAAGGATGTTTCACTCCAGCTGCACCTAGCCCGACACCCCGAAAAGGGTGAGCGGTGTCTAGAAAGCAAGGGGGGTGACTCGAATTTCCCGCAAACTGCACAAGCCCAGGTGAAAAGCATCCCCACACTCAATTTGAGGGCTCTGTCTTCAGAATTTCACAAAAGATCTCTTAGTGCAAAAGGGGAAACTGCTGGGGTTTTTTTTGTGTATGTGTGAATTTGGACTGCCTGGTGTAGCGAAGAGACAACCGTGAGTAACTTAAGGAGAACCTCCCAGGCAGACTTGGTCTCTTCACCCACACAGGGAAGTGAAGGGAGACAGCAAGAGATGTGTGTATTTGTGTAACTAAGTCCTACCTCCCTGTAGTGGTTTTGGGCCCCTTCACAAAATGACTGAAAACTCTAGCGCAAAAGATAAAACTGCATTTTATGCTCTGTTAACAAAACACAGTGCCAGGCCTTCCCGTGGTGGGGAGTAGTGGGCACAGGATAATTGGTTTAATCTGGAGAGTGATTGATAGAATATGTTTTTTACAACATGAGACAAAATTTAAATTTGGCCAAGACAAAGCCATAGTTTGTTCAGTTTTGGGGGCGTGTCTTTCGGCTGCTATTGACAACCACTTTAAGCAGTGTAGTGAAGAAAATACAATTATAGATTCTCTTCAAAATTTAGTGGAAATTTTGCAGAAACAATTAGATGAAGAAAGAAATGAAAATCATATGCTCTGGGCTGCCCTGAGAGATGAATATTCCAAAAATTCAAAGAATACTGACTCCTTAAAGGAGGCAGAGGAAAAAGAGACTCTTCACATAAATGAAATATATCCCCACAAGGAATTAAAATTAGTAAATAATTGTGGGGAAAATTGCTGCCCTCATTTAAGACCATTGGTCAAAACAGAATATAATTATATTAATAATGAAGATTTTGAACCACATATCACAACTAAACAAATACCATATAGTGTTACTGAGCTGTCTAAGTTAAAGAAAGAATACGGCCAGCTCCCACAAGAATCAGAGACAGAATATGTCTTCCGAGTGTCCCTCACTGGTGGAGACCAAATTAAACCAACTGAACAGGAAGCCAGTGGATACTGGGGACATGGAGTTTTCTTAACAACAGGAGACAAACATTACACATGGTCCCTGACACAGCGTGCAGCTTTCTGGGCTGGGGGAATTAATCCTTTGGAAAGGGGAGACCCTTTAGTCATAGTCAGTACCCCCAACCAACTTTCGGAAAGCATCCACAAAGCCGCCTGCCTGTGGGAATGGACTGCTTCTCAGGAAGAAGCAATGCAATTACTGATTTTTGAAGCAACTGCTCACCAAGCCCTTAGTCCTATTCATCCTACAGATCCCTTCCAGGTGGAATGGGAATTTGCCTCCTCAGGATTGTCAGTACACCTATGGCAGCAGGGTCCTGAGGGTCTGACATGGCCTGTTGGTTTTTATTCCTGTGGTTTCAGAGATGCTGAAAAGAGGTATACTACCTGGGAAAAAGGCTTGTGGTTAGCTTAGCTCTCATAGAAGTGGAGATGATTGCACAGCAACAACCAATTGTCTGGAGAGGCCCTTTCAAGTTCATTAAGACAGTCACTACTGGGACCCCCCCATCTGACGCGGTGGCCCAGAGGGCCTCAGTAAGGAAGTGGTATGCTCAGATTGAACATTGTTGTAACATCTTCTCAATAACTGAAGGAGCTGTGAAAAAACTGGCAATACAAGAAGCAGAAAACTTGGATAGCATCCAAGACAAACCTGCCTCAGTCATTACCCCTCCCTTTTCCCCCAAACAGTCAGCAAATCCTTGGTTTACTGGCGCTTCTGCTTTTTGCCCAACAGCTCCAAGCATAATTCCCTCACTACGGGGACCAAGTGATTCCAAGAATCCAGCACGTTACCCTGGACAACCTGTTTTGGTGGACCTCCCTACTGTAGGGGAAGTACCACTAGTGCTAAAAACCCCTCGGAATAAATACACATGGGGAGCCTTTGATGCTCTGGGGAAAGAGCATCGAATAAATACACACTGGATAATTTCCATCATTCTAACTTTCTGCCTTCTGGTGGCAGATTCTGTTGTGCTTACTTTCCACAGGAGAACTCCGTGGGACATGGAGACCACATAAACCATGATAAATATTTTAAACAGGAATTTTAAATAGTATTGATTCAGAAGTATTAATGAACAAATTGGTTGCCACAATTAGAGATTTGACCAAATTACAACCATTGCATTCATCCTTATTGGCTTTGGGGACACTTCAGCGGTTGCTGTTAAACATATTACCAAATTGGGAAAAGATAAAAGTGGATGACCACAAATTGGTAACGGATACACTTGGTGCTACACAAAACAATGGTTTTTTGGCTCTCAGCTGTATCCAGGCACAATTGTGGATGCAGTCAGTTGCTGCCTCAATTAAAAGAGAAGAAGAAGGCATTTTTCCCACCGAAATTCGGAAAATAATTTGGGACAGTGCCAATGATTTTGAAAAAGAATTCCAATCCTGGTGGAACTTAGTGAATTTTACTTATAACCCCATTACAAACACAGCCACAGCTTTTGTGTTAACCATACGTAATGCCTCAGTGCACTCAATATTTCCCATCATTGCATTAGGATTGAATCATGATGGAGCTATTCTCTGTCCTTCCGAGCATAGGGAATGGGCCCATCAAATTGGTGAGAAATGGCAAACTGTTAATTTGGAATCTTGCATTGTCCGAGAACAACAAGGGTTCATCTGTGAAAGTAATGCAATTATAGCTCAAGATATTTGTCTAGACACAGAACAAAATATCTGTCACTTTGAAATTCACCCTAACCAGACTTCTGAAACAGTGCTTGTGTATATAGGCAATGGGTGTGCATGCTTTAGAACTGCTTGTGATGTAGTAGTTGTAGAAAATGTAATGGTGGATACTAAAAATCACTCAAATTATTGTGCTTGTAACTTTACCAAAATTACAGGATGTGATTTTTCTTACATAGCTCCAGTTACCTCTTATCATCTTTTACAATCTGATTATACAATGATTCACAAATTATTGCCTGCCCCTATTGGCATGAATCTTACTCTGGTAAAGCAACTGTTGCTTCACGATGATTTAATTGAAATTTTGGAAAAGATCAAGAAAAACAGACAGAAAACCCTGGTAACTATTCATCACAATGTAAGAAAAATACATTGTGTTATGGAAAGGGTAAGAAAAGATGCTGAACACAGGTGGTGGGATACTCTTTTTGGGTGGTCACCTACTGCCACAAGTGTCCTGAATAAATTGTGTAATCCCATCGTTGTCCTTTTGATTTTAGTCTTGATTGGTTTTGTTTTATCAGCAATCCCATTCATTATGAATTGGAGAATGATGACACAATTGTCATCTATAATGAATGCACACAATTTGACCAATGTCCACTCCCCTGTGGACATCCCCGAGGCTATTGACACAAGGCGAAGCCATAATTATAAATCATAAATAGATTTTAAAATTTGGATGTGTGTTTTAGAAATAATTTTCATTGTTGTTATAATCTAGTGAAAATTAGTTTTGTTTCTGTGATTGGTTTAATTGTTTGAAGAAAATAGTTTTAATTAATTAATATTGATTGTAATTATTTTTGAAGAAATTAATATTGATTGTATTTTGCTAATTATTTTAATTTTTGTGATTGTTTTAAAAATTATTTTAATCAATATTGATTGATCTTGTTTTGCTTCTATTCACTTTCTCTTATTTTTTTCCTTTTCTCTCTCTCTCTCTCTCTCTCTCTCTCTCTCTGACACACACACACTCTACTGTCCCTGTTTTCTGGGATATGCTACCAACGTGGACGAGTCCTGAAGACTTCGCAAGACCACGGAACCTGCAGATGGAGCTCGCTCTTGACAACAATCATGAGTCACGGGGTGGTGTAAGAGACGGTCCGAAGATCCCTCATCTGCCTCACGACCATCATCAAGGACAGAGACTGAAACCCCTAAAAGGACTCTAAAACCCAACACAGGAGTTCTGGCCTGGCTGAGGTGGGATGTTTGCCAAGTGTTGCCTGCAGGTGTGTTCAATGGAAAAACCTGGCATGCATTTCCATCGGAACATCAGAACCTGAGCAGAAACAATGGGCAAGTCACGGTGAATTGACTGCACTTGCTGATGGCCGTACCTGTTCTTGTTAACACTGTGCTTACTGACAGCTGACCTGTTCTCAGTTCTCTCAAGACGAACACACCGTGATGATTTCCCCACCTTTTGGCCAACTGCCTGTCACTTTGGAAAGGACTATAAGGACCCCTGAGTTAACCAAAGACTTTGTGATCACCCCACGGAAGAAGATGGATCTATTGGCTGGGCCACGAGGACTTCGTCTCTCTGTTGGTAGCTATTACCCACCCCTTCTTTCTCTTTTCTCGCTATCCTTTATTTCCCTTCAAATCCTTCTATCGCATTTGCTGTTGGCACTAATAAAAGTGCATTTGTTTTGATGAATACTGAAAGCCCCTCTGTGTTGTTTTTTGCACTCTGAGATCCTTAAAACAACCATCACAAACCCCGCTTGCATTAGCGGATCGTGACAAACCCCCTTTTCACTAACTACATTTAACAATTTATTAGGAACAAACTAACAATTCGTTCAAGTCTCACTTTGCTGCAATTAGAACTTTTGACACAGGATGGCAGTGTTGTATCACAAATGAACTTAGCAAGCACTTCACTTATTGCAATTATAACTTCTAACACAGGATGGGTGTGTCGCTTCAAAAATCCACTACCCCTTCCCAGAATCGTTAGCAATGGCAAGACAACAATAAAACGGTAATAAAACCACAATAAAGCCATAATAAGACAACAATAAAACTGCAATGAAATGACAATAAAGTAACAAAAAGACAATAGTAAAACAACAACCTCAAAGCAAACTTGCCCCACTCACTCTGTGTCCTGGTCACGGGTCTCACTCACCCATGCATTCACCACACTCACAAAGTCCGGATTTAAACATACCACTTCAGCTCCAATAACAGGGGAGCAGGAATCCACTCGACCAGCGTTCTAGGGCTGCTTCGCAGCTGCTCTATCAGTCAGTGAATCCCTCCTCCCCCATCCCCCCTTCCTCCCCCCTCCTCCTCCTAGACCCGTGGAGGCTGAAGGAGCGGAGTGGGCCTCACCGGTGTTTGTACCCTGCCGCCAAAAGCTTGCAAGTTTTTACCTACCCAGGGAATATGTTGCACACAGGATCTCCTGTGATTTCTCAACAGCCCTCCACCACACGTATGTTTTACTAACCCCCTAGAATTGATATATACCGTTTTGTCTGCAAGCCAGTGGTCCTTATCTGTCCACGCAGTAGGCCAGCTGAGGTCTCAGAGTTCTCCTCCAGGAAATCCTGGGGGGTGCCGTGGAGCCCTCTGTCCCTCAGCCAGAATCTGCAGAGGCAGAGGGGTCCCATCTGGGGTGCCAATTGAGACGTGGTTAAAAACTCCACAACCTGTTAAAGTTATAAAGTAGCTGGACGCAGGGGGAGAGCATCTTCCCAAATCCTGCGTACCTTTTACAGCTTACAACTTTATATTTATCTACAATAATCATGCATATTCTATAACACCTATACATATTTATTACCTGTCTCCGCCTGCTCTCCACTTTGTATTCAAATCAGTTGCGGCTGCTTTGTTTGTCCTTTTTATTGAGTTGGTGGTCTTTAATTGAGACTGGGGACATGGAGAGATGAAGTATAAGGAGTCTATCTTGTGTGAATTTGTGACCCTATGAGGTTTATGCAAGTGTATTCCCTCTTTACCAAAATGTTCCCTCCAGTTTTGCAAAGGAGCCCCTCTTATTTTGCAAGCTCAGCAACATTTTAAAAGGTACCAGGTGACCTTTGAAGGGCCGCCTTATCTCTTTTGCTTTCACTCATGCTTTGGAGAGCAGGATAATGAATTCCACATGTTCATATACACTGTCTCAACTATTCTAAATGCCCTTTAACTCTTAAATTCCCTGTTCAAGGACCCTCCAGCTTTTTCAGCTAAAGCTGCCTCAGCACCTCCTCACTGGGCTTGTATTCCACAGACTTTCCCAGGTCCCTTTTTCTTCCCTGCACACACCCTAGCCTCTGCATGACTTTCTGCTTCACAGTGGCAAGCAGTGTTCTCTCTGCAGAAGGGAGCTTTTAGTTCCTGACAGCTCTGACTTGGAAAAGGAGCAAATAGACAGCAACGCCTTTGCTCTTGCTGCTGCGGACATGGAAAACTCAAACTGTAGCAGAATCTCATCCAGTTCTGGAAAAGGCACCAAAGATTCTGTAGTAGCATGTTTTCAGCTGGGAAAGGGGAGAAGGAAGAGGTCTTCTGCACAGAGCAAACAGACAAAGCACAAGCACAGAAACTGAAAGAAGACAGTGCCTGCCACTATCTGAGGCGCTGGAAGCACTCGGCAGCAGGAGGCGATGTCTGGCAGGGAAAGAGCCTTTGTGCTGAGCACTGTCATGTAGGGATTTCTGCAATTGTGCCTTCAAGTCCCTCAGGACCCTGCAGCCTTTGTGGCTAAACCTGCCTCAGCACCTCCTCACTGGGCTTGTATTCCACAGCCTTCCCCAGCTCCCTTGTCCCGCCCTGCACACGCTCAAGCCTCTGCATGACTTTCTGCTTCACAGTGGCAAGCAATGTTCTCTCTGCAGAAGGGAGCTTTTAGTTCCTGACAGCTCTGACTTGGAAAAGAAGCAAATAGCCAGCAACACCTTTGCTCTTGCTGCTGCAGACATGGACAGCTCAAACTGTAGCAGAATCTCATCCAGTTCTGGAAAAGGCACCAAATTTGCTGAAGCAGTCTGTTTGCTGGTGGTATAAATGCATATTATAAAGTTGGCTTTTCGCAAATATTAGAATGAATCCTGTATGCAAAATTGTACTGTATTGTGTTTTGTTAATGGAGTTTAGAAAGGTGATGAATGTATTTTCTGATTGTGGCATAGTGTGAATAGTGGAAAGACTAGGTTTTTTCTTCTTTGCGACGTCTAGTCTGACCAAGCCAAAAAGTATGGGAGAAAGGTCATCACCTTGTAACCCTGCATGAAGGCTGCTAGATTTCTGGGGTTTTTTCTCAAAATGAAAACAGTAAAAAAAACTCAAGAAAAAGAAGATTTAGGAGACCCATGTTACCAGACAGAGTGGGGCCACGTACAAATAAATCTATCAGTTAAAATGATTAAAGGCAACTCGAAGAAAATGTTTAAATCATGCATATGTAACACAGCATCTTTAAAGGTAGAGGTCTGAGGGAGTGAAAGTGTGCTGCTGGTTGACTTTATGCCAGGCACCCTCTGCCAAGAAACTTTTGCTTTTTGTCTCCTCTTTGTTTATTTTTATTTTTTTATTAAACTTATGAATTTTTAAATGAGAGTGGAACTCGTTTTTCACAATTTGGGGGCTTGGCCCAGGATATACACCTTGTCCCTAAGACCCCGGGTGATCCAAAGCCAGGAGGGTGTTCCCGCCTGAATTTTCGCGGCCTTGCTTTATTTCTCCTTTGTGGGAATTGGAGATTGCAGGTGCTATACCCGAAGAGACAAGAAAGGAGACAGGAAATGCAAGTAAGGAAAAGGGAAAAGGCTCCCTAAAAGTGCAGTATTTTTTTGCTCTGTAAAAACATTGTGCACGAAGAACCTACAAAAGAAAAATGATTGTAAGTATTTCTTAGGGGAGCGTGTTAAAGGGGGTCTGTGTGGTGTTTGAATGAGACACTGGCTGGATACCCCAGACTGGTGAAACGAATGTGGTAGCTTCTTAAGCTGCAGTTTCATTCTCTCGCGAGAGGGATGGCCAGTACGGAGGTGAAGCGAAAGATAAAAAAGGAGTGAAAGTGACCCCCGAGTGGCTGGGACGGGGTCCCAGGGAAAAAGGGGTTGTAAAAAACCCTGGGTGGCTGGGACAGTCCCAGGGAGGGGTTGGACCCCTCAGGAAGGGAGTCGACAGTTTTTTCCTAAGTACAATCAACTGGGAAAGGGGGAATCTGGGTGGGGAAAGGTTTGAGCCACCTGGTCTGGGACGGGTTCCAGGAAAAGGGGTTGGACCCCTTAGAAGAGTGATTGGGACAAGGGTCCCAGGGAAAGGAGTTGGACCCCTTAGAAGACTGATTGGGAAGGGGTCCCAAATAAGGGGTTGGGCCCCTTAGAGGTCTGGCTGGGACAGGGGTCCCAAGGAAAGGAGTTGGACCCCTTAAAGAAAGGGAGCAAAGGTTTTCCTGGCACAAACCACTGGGAAAACGAGATAATGTTGCGAAGTTGAGAGTCAAGTAAAGGATCCAATAGCACCTAGACTTGCTACCAAGTTAAAAGTTACGTAAGAACCAAGAGCATCTGAAAGTTTTGGCCAAACATTTGAGATTTGACAATACCCATGGGTGAATATTAACAACTGACCTAAAAGAAAAAGGTACCTTATTTTTGTGTTGTCTTGTGAAAGAGAGTGAGTGAGGAAGGCATATTGAATTGAGTAAGGGTGAATGAATGAATGTAAGAATACCAATCCTTTTTATGTTGTCCTTGTGTGAGCAAAAGTATGTGTAACTGAAAGGTGTACTTGTTGTAGAGTTTGTGTTATTGTATTGTACTGTTGGAAAAGAGGAGTTTCCTGTACTGTAGGAGGGGGGAGAGTAGATGATGTTCGAACTATCAGGGGAGAAATTTGAAGTGGAGAGGCAGAACAAGTAGATTCCTGAGGAAATGGGAAAAAAGATGAGTTGGGCTCCAGGGAACAAAGGGGAGGGGGGCCTGGGTCCAGCCCCCGCCTGTGTTTCTGTTTGTGTTAGCTGTGCAGCTGCTTGCCCCCATTGCGCAGTCGCTGTTCGCGGCTCCGCCAGAGCCTGTTACAGCGCCTGCCGGGCCACCGTTTGTGCCTGCCGTACCTCCCGCTTTGGTTCAGTCTGCGCCAAAGTTCCCGCTTGTTCCAGCTACCCCACCCTAGCCACTTTCCCCGTGCCGCTGCCTCCCGCCCCGGGGCAGCGGCTCGTCTCCCCTGCCATGCGGCATTTTGTCCCCGCAGGGTTCGTGCTGGACTTCCCCGCAGCCCTGCCCTCGTCTGCTCATATTACAGCCGCGGCTGCAAACCGAGGGGGTTGCCTCGGGTCTGCCGTGGGAGACTCTGCTGCGGCTTTGCAGACTCCATTGGGAGTGCTGTCTGTCCCAAACGTGGAGTCCATGCCACTGGGTGCTCCGCAAGCCACCTGGCTTCTGCCGGACGACTCTGACCGTGGAGCGGTCCCGGACCCCGCCTGCATCCTCCCGCTCCTCAGACATTCAAGTCTTAGAGAAAAAAAAAAAAAAAAAAAAAAAAGAAACAGAGCCCTAGTACGAACAAAATCTCAAGAGCACCCTAAAAATGTCTGTTTCTTTTGTGGGAAGGAAGGACATTATAAGCATGAGTGCTCTCATCGAGAAAACAAACAAACAAATAAAATAAAATAAAATAAAATAAAATAAAATAAAATAAAATAAAATAAAATAAAATAAAATAAAATAAAATAAAATAGAGGAGGCATAGGCCCTATTTTTTTAGAAGACAAATACCATCTGGAGCCTGTAATAAACTTAAAAGTAGGTCCTGGGGAGGAGGTGTTCCAATTTTTAGTCAGTCTTAAAGCAAGGAAAGCATATATTATAGGGGGCCCAGTAGGATGTAAAAGTAAGTTAAAAAAATCTCAGAAATGGTGATAGTAGGAAAGAAAAAGTTTAAAGTCTTTATCATAAAAGATGTAGTAATTAAAAGAAATACCCTGAACTGTCTTAATGTGTTAAGAAAAAAACCCCTAAAGATATTATTGAGAATGGAGGTTACACCAGAGAAATAATGAAGGTCTGGCAAAAGTAGAATCCTCTTGGAGAGAGAAAATGTGTTGATAGTTTGTGGGAAAGTCTGGCAAAGAAAGGAATGTTAGAATGTGCCTTTGAAAAGTGTGAAGTGTTTGCTGATTAAGGATAATACACACTTTTTAAAAAGTTTGAAGAGGAGAGGGGCTGCTTAAAAAAGATTGGTGCAGTTTTGCAGATTAATAGAGGTTAATTTTTAGAAGTTTTTTTTTGTTTTTAGAAGGTCCTGGAAGTTTTTAGAGGCTTCTAGAAATTTTTAGAAGTTTTTTTGGTTGTTAGAAGTCTTGAAGGTTGTTTAGAATCTCTTAGGAGCACTAGAATTGTCTGAAAAAGTAACTGAGAGATAAAGGGAAGTGGGGGAGAAGTGACCTTGGAAGTAAAAAGGAGTAGCTTTGATGGAACAAGACATTGTAGTCAGAAGAGTGGTGAGAGTTCTGGTGTTTGATAGAAAGTAATTGGAAGTTTAAGGAATGTGGTGAGGAAAAAGAAGAAGGGATTATAGATGAGATTGAAATTTTTTGTTATTGAGAATTTTTCTAACAAAATACTCAAATGCCATGAATAAGATGTGTGTGAAAGTCTGAAAGCAACACCCTAAGAAGTAATGTTTGAGTTATAAAACTGTTGTTTATGAAGTAAATAAAGATGAATGTTAAAAAGGTATATCTTTACAATTGAAAAATAGAAAAGATGGTTCTTTAACCCCACAGCAAAAAGATGCTTTTTCAGGTATCCAAACAACTAAAGCTGCAGTATGATTGACAACTAAAGCAGCAAGTTTTGAATCAACGTCAGCAAGATTAAAAGACCAGTGTGAGAACCTAAGAGTGAACTGTGGCATCTGAACCAGGTGATACCAGGTTGAATTTTAAACAAAACTAAGTAGTGATGAAACTGGAAGAGACTCAAGTAATTTGGAAGTTTTGGACAAAACTTTCTCTGTTTTTCTTCTCGGCATAACACTTAGAAATCAGTCCGGTCTGTCAAATCCCCCTACCTCCATTTCTTCATAGCTACAAAGAAAATGGACTTTCAAGTAACTCTACAAGTGTGGAGAATTGAAATTGAAGTATGTAATATTGCTTTGAAAGTGTTTATGTCACCCCATTGTGTAATATTGCAGGTACATGAAAATCACAAGAAGAGGACTGGCTCCATATTCTTAGCATTTTGGCTAATTTATTTTAGGTTTTATACCTTATAGAACAGAGAATATGTTTTTGCCTCTTATTTTCCCTATTTTTTGTGTATTTAAAGTAGCTCTTCCATACTAACTTAAAGACTTTTTATTACTCATTAATCTGTTTTGCGAGTGCCCTGAGTATAGCTTAAAGAAGGAGGGCAAAAAAGAGCACCTATGCAAAATACCAAGGAGATATGTTGGTGCTCACAGAATAGAGATGTAAACTACTACCCATCAGTGTGGTAATTAAGGAAAGAGTTTTCAACTAAACTTGTACTGTGTCAGAGTTAATACAGTAACTGTGATTCTTTTGTATACACATACAAACATGCAGATATTTATAACCAACAAAGAACATTCTTCAGTTATGCTGGCAGTGTTGTCCCCACAAAAAAAGTACAGTTAATTACTGATAAAAATCTAATTCTGTCAGGTTTATAGTAGAAAGAAATTCTCAAGAGTAAATTTTTCTTCTACTATTTGAAAGTCACAAGAAAAGTTATAAAAATTTGCTTTTCTAAGTGGGTAGGTCAAAAATAATTTAAGGTACTAATTATATAACTTTATAAAGTAGAAAACTTTGTCATCTGCCTCTAAGATAAAGGTTGAGATGTAGATATTAGTTGAGATGAGATTTTTTGGGGGAGTTCTTTGTATGTTTGTTAAAAGACTTTTGAAAGTGTCCTGTTTTTCTTTTTTATAAGAAGATGTCAGATTTTTTCTTGTAGTGGAGTATGAAGAGAAATAGTATGAATGACAAGATACTTGCTGCTTTTTTTTAGTAGTTTTGTTTCTTTCCCTGTTTAGTGACGTTAAATGACACTAGAAATTATTATAAATTTTGCAGAAACTGTTTTGAAAGTTTTGCTTAGTTTTCCAGCTTTTTGCAGATAAGACCTATCTCACAAAACTAGTAGTGTCAATTACTGTCAAAGAGAGTTCTCATCGAAGTTTCTAAAGAGTATCTAATATCTCAAATCAATGCATAACAAATTGAATGTTTTTGCCTTAGATAGAAATAAATCCTATAGTATGCATATCTAAGTTAACAATAGCCAATAAATACCTTAATAGAAAAGAAAGAAATAAAAGGGTAAAAGTAGTTTCTTTTTTTACACTCTGTAGTTTAAGTTATTTTTGTTGTTAAGTAAATTTTTCTCTTTAAGTTTCCTTTTAACCTTTCCCTCAATCCCAGTTACAGTTAAAAAAGTAGAGGCTTTTAAGAATTAAATAATATCAGAAGTGATTCCCTAAAGAAGAAAATGACACCCTAATTTCAGTAAAATGATCATGTAAGTAAACCACAATACATTGAATGGCTAAATTAAAGATGCAGTTATTTTAATTTTACTTAAAATGCAGCATAGTTAATTGTCAGTTCTTGTCCTGGGTTGACGGTGCCTCCTATCCCAATTGTGCAGCTTTATCTCTATGTACTACACTGTTATGTCTGACAGCTGCCCCCCCCACCCCCCTCGGTGGGGTGTTTTGCCGCGGTGGGGCTACTGGCTTTGGGCTTTTGGCTGCTTGCTCGGCTTGGCTGCAGGCTTTTTGCTTTGCTTCGCTTCGCTGCTGCCTTTACTTCGCAGCTGATTTTGGGGTTTTTTTGCTTTTGCTTTTGTTTTTTTTTTTTTTTTTCCTTTGCTTTTTTTCGCTGCTTTCATTTTTTTCTTTTTTTTCTTTCTCTCCCTTCCCCCCCCCCCCCTCCCACGAAGATCATTGGACCGGCTCCGGACCTGACCTGGGAATATCTGGGGGTCCTCGACGCCTGAAAACAGAAGATCTGCGCCCTCCCCTCACAGCAACTGCTTGAGTATTTTTCTTTTCCCTTGTGTTGGGGAGTGTCTTTGTTTATTTGTCAATAAATAGGTTTTTTCCACTTCTCCTCCGAGGAATTCCTTCTCAAACCCAGAGCTGGGGGGGGGGTAAGGGGTGGTGGAGGTTTGTTTTCTGGGGGGCTCCTTCTGGAGACCTTCCCCTAATTTGTCCTAAACCAGGACAACTAGTACTCCAGATCCCTGAATCACAGCCTCTTTCCAGATAGAAGTAGTCTTTGAGTTCAGTGAAGAGTGAGTTGAGGGGTAACAAATAGGTAATCCTTAGCTATAAAGAGAAAAAGGCTTCAAGGGAAGGTTTCACATGCTTTTGCCCTATGGCAGTACATAATGGGGGTAGGAACTACTTCCTTCTGTCCAAAATTTTGAACTTCTGAGGTCTTGCTTTCTCCCATTAACACTTTTGTGTCAGTCCTGTTAGAATACATTTCAGATGATGTGTGACACTTCATGATTGTTGGTTAGAGATAGTCTCCATCATCCTGGTTGATAATTTAGAACCTCTGTCATACTACGGGAGAGATGTGGTTGTATTATATGCCAACCTTTTAAAATTAAGCATTCTTTTGCTTGACACTTTGAAATAGCACTTTATTATAATGACATGTGTCCTGGTTTAGGACAAATTAGGGGAAGGTCTCCAGAAGGACCCCCCCAGAAAGCAAACCTCCACCACCCCTTCCCCCCCCAGCTCTGGGTTTGAGAAGGAATTCCTCAGAGGAGAAGTGGAAAAAACCTATTTATTAACAAATAAACAAAGACACTCCCCAACACAAGGGAAAAGAAAAATACTCAAGCAGTTGCTGTGAGGGGAGGGCGCAGAGCTTCTGTCTTCAGGCGCCGAGGACCCCCAG